>JANPWX010000653.1:756-18140 GCA_024734555.1 Trochalopteron elliotii | reverse complement strand
GACCCACGGGGAGGAAATGGACCCGCTTGGCACTGGAGACGGGCTGAGCATCAGCTCGGGGTCGTGGGGGACTCTGCGATGTCCCCCTGCCCTCGGCCAGGCCCTCCAGCGTGGCCTCGGTACTTCCTCACCCTTCCGCTCCCGGCCGGTATCGCAGCTTCTTCCCTCTTCTTAAATTACCCCAGAAAGGCGATCTTATTTTATCATTGGTTGTAAGACATCGCAAAGCCTCTTTATTATGAATAGCCCAGTTCCTATCCAGAGTAGGGGGCAACTTTGCCTCCCCTCTTTGACGCCCAGTTTCACCCCTCCGCACAGCCCTTTCCCCCAGCCTCGCCCTGGGGCCAAGGGGATGAGGCACGGCGGTATCCTGCCTTCCAGGGGATGGTTTACCCGGGACCACTGCACGAGGGGCCGGGACTCCTTCCCATCTCCTCCCGCTTCCCCCGGGAAAAGCATCGCTCGCCCGAGCTCCGTGTGCCCCGTCCCGGCTCTCGGCCCCGGGGCGGCTCTGTGGGCAGGAGGAGGCCGAGCAGGGGTGAGGAACAACCCCTGTTTCTCGAGAGAAATGCAATGTCTGAGGAGCTGCACGGCTGGATCATACACACACCGCCGCTGACGGGCCCCGGGCCCCGTCTGGGACACCGGAGACACCGGGATGCTGGGACACCGGGACACCGGGACACCGTGACAGGCCCCCGGCGCATCTGCTCTTTCATAACTCGAGCTGGAACCCGGCGAGGGTTCTGTGCTGCAGCATTTCCTGCAGACGCCGCGCAGAGGTTAACCATAATTGCCACGTGAAAACTTCGACGAAATTATCTCTCGCAGTAAAACTGAAAATTGGCAAATCCAGCTGTTTTAGTACCGAGGAATTTTTCTGTCCCAAATAAAGACTAACGAAAACTTCAAGTGTCACCACGCTCTTGGTCTATCTAACGAAGCAAAGACAGCAGAACTTGTGCTTTCTCCATCAGTGCTGCAAGACACAGTGCCCACAATTGGAGGGATCCCACGGAGTCCGGGGAAACTCAGCGGAGGCAATGCTGGATGTGTACACCCTCCTTGAAGTTAAGCACTATCCTCCTCTTTGCAAGGAGAGGGCAGGAAAGAGGGACTGCATCTTCCCTTCATTCGGAAACAAGTTACAGTGTTTCTTAGAGGCCAAACATTGCCATAAAGAACTGCAGAAATCTCTTTACAACCCACCTTGCACAGAGACCACGGGTGGGGGTGAGATGGAGGGGGTGAGGCTCTGCCTGTCTCTGCTTCATCTTCCAACAACTCCAGAAAACTGCTGAACACAGTGGCTGAACATAGACCTGCTGTGTATATTTTTTTCTGTTTGTTTGCCTTTGGACTATCAAAAATATATATCTATAATAAAACAAAAATCGAGGAATAAATAAACCATGCAAATGACATTTTGTTGGGGAAAATAACTGTAGGTGGTTACGATGGCATTATAAATGTACTGAGTATCTCTCATTGCATTTTCCTGTGGTTTTAACACTCACCAAGATAAGACTTGTTTTGTTTCTATATGAAACAAACATAATTGCTAGAGTCTAGTAACTCACATATTTCTTTTGACTTTACTGGATTTTACTTGAGTTAAAAATATATGTTCAAGAGAAATAAATAACAAAATAGAGTTGATCTAGAAATCTCTTTGTCTCTTTCAAGGGCGAAACCAGAAAGGGGAAATTTACTGTTGGAACATACCAATGAAAATAGATTTGGTCTTTCCATGGAGGAGACCAGGAAAAAAAATCACAGTAAATGATAGAAATAAAACAGTATGAAACAGGTATAATGGTAAAACTCTTTAAAGAAAATTTAAGTGTCCATCTGAGAAAAGATTCAATCACACGGACAAAATGGGTGCAGCTGGAAGGGGATTGGTAGTCGCACCTTGGGGTGATAGAATAATTTCGACGAGTGTCAAGACTTAAAGACAATGCCCAGGGAAAAACCAGGAGGAGGAGATGTGCAATTTCAGCACCAGAAAAAGAGCATTCCCAGTACGAGGAACAGCTAGGTCACCGCTGGGTAATGGATAGGTTTTAAATGTGCCTGAAGATGGTGCTGTTTAGATGGCAGAAGGAAGGGCTCGGACAGTTGTAGTAAAGAGATATACCGTGAAACAGATAAATAAATAATAAATGTTTCACCTAAATTTCTGTAACTCTCCAGCAGATTACTCCAGCAATAATTCCAAAATCTAAGCAGGGGAGATAACTGAAAAAAGGTTTAACAACCGACTTAGTTCTTGAATAATTTCACAGTGATAAAACAATTTCTGGTGAGTGAAGTATCAGTCCCTGATATTTATCAGCAGATGCCACTCTCCCACTCCAGCACAGCCAAAGTCCTTGTGCTCCCCTTCCAACACCCCACCCTGAGCAGAGCCTTTAAAAGCTTCTGTCTGTGCATTAACCATTCCAAGGAAAGGAGAAATAGAAGGGAAATACTCATGGCTGACTTTTAAGCAACAGATGGTGAAGGAATTTAAAATGGAATTTCCCATCACATACAAGCTTTAATGTTATTAAACTTGATTTTAATGTAACTGCAAAGTGATCTGCTATAGTTTATGACAGTCAATTCTACTGTCTTTGCCAGGCTGGAAACCAGATTTTTTTTCTGATGTTTTTTACAAGGTTATTTTTTAAAGGGCATCAGGATCTGGACTAGCAGATTCAAAAAGAAACTCACTGACACATGTAAGACACTTCTCTGAGATTAGCAATAAATAATCAGAGGGGAAAGCAAGTTTTCTGGCAAAATACAGCTCTTGCAAAATTTATGCTTTCCCTTCAATTGCACAACATTTTTTCACACCATATGCCAATCTGAGAATCTCAAGTCTAGTAATTAGCTCCGAGTTTTTGGAACACTTCATAAGGCCTGGATTAATCCCAACTGTATTATCTGGTGTCAGTTACTCTGAGTTGGAGGCACAGCTTAGGAGTTACCACCCAGTGAATTGTGCAATAATGACCAGATGCCATATGTTATTCCTGTATGTATATTTTACCTATAAATGGTGTTAGATCCAGTTCAGGGAAAATCCATGTTTCCTCCTGGTGCAAGGCAGAACATGCTGCATTTTTTGCATAAAACAATGTCTCCCATTTGTCAGGCTTTAAGTCAATCCCCTGCTGAGCCATTGTACTGAGATACGTGTTGCTTTTAAAAATTTTAAATTTACTTCTTTCCAACAAAAAATATTATTCCAGAATTATCTAATGACCAGCCATAGGACCTAAACATCTTGCAAGATCAAAGTGTAGAGTGGAAGCACAACCTTGGCATGGATTAAGGCGTAGAAAGCCTTTCCTGCAGCCTGTTGCTCTCTCCTGTGCTCTCTCACTGTGGCAGCTTCGGCTTTTCCCCTCCCATCTAAGTGTCTGGTCTGTGCTGCCTTGGATGAAGAGGTCCCCAGAGCTGGGTCTGCATCACTCCTGCAGTGAAATCTCCATTTCAGAGGTGTCAGAGCACCCCATTGTTTTCTGTTGGTTTAATCATCTTTTTTTACTTGTGCCCCAGAAGCAAGTTGAAGGCAGCCTAACTGTCACTGGAGGGACAGCTAATGCAACTGAATTGCTCTATGATAGTTGTCTTCTTCTTGCTCCACAGCAGGAGAATTAGCTCTCCTCCAAGGGATCTTCTCACCATAGGGCTTACATCCAGCAGGCCAAATCAAATCCACCTGGCATAGTTGTCTATGGTTTGGCAAATCACTTTGCTTCTTTAGTGTGTCCTCTGGGGAAGAAAACCAAAAGAACACAAGAAACCCACAAACCTAGGCATTAATAACGCTATTTGTCTCATGGTCTTTGCAGGTGGGAATCAGTTCCCAGGGCTGTGTGTCTGGTATCACTCAAGCCATGTAGCATTAAATGGCCCTGCTCCAGCACCACATGAGTCTCCCAAATGGCCTGGGTCATAATTGGAGTCCTATGTAAATATCTTGGATGACTTTGGGAATATCAAAACACATAAAGCAACTACTTTTCAACAACCTAACGATGTTCTGGACATGTCAGCAAGAACTGTCCTCACAGCCAGTGGAGTTTATTAGGCACCATTAGTGCTTCTGATAAATGTGTCCTGTGGACGAGACAGACTGTGTGCAATATTCATAAGTTTCTGTGCACATTAGTGTGTCTAGGTTAGCTGTAAGTGACTAAATTATAGATTATTTCCACTACAAATAACCCAGGTTCTCTTTTTCTGTTTTGTGTAACGATAAAAGTGGAAGTAATTCTGGTGGACCCAGAACATCTGTGTTTCTCATTCTCCAAAAGCTTTACAGATTGTGGTTGGAAAGGAGAAAATAGCTTTTCCAAGAAAGTCATGAGAAAGCTTCCTAAGAATGAGAGGATATTTCCAAGGCATTAAAATGGGGAGGAATAAAAAAAAGGAAGAAGAAAAACCTAAGGAGGAACACAAACTCATTCTTTCAAAAAAAAAAAAAAAACCTTGACAAGGTTGTCCTTATAGAGCAGCTTGTTCTGGATTGTGTGGGGTTCTATTTCAGCCCCAAGGTTAAGTACCCAGCAAGGCCAAGCACCATATCAGAAAGATGGGGACCTAAATTAAGACAACAGTAAAAGACGGAAATATATGGGGCTCAGTTTTCAGGCAGTGGAGGAACAAGGCAAGCTAAATATTTATTAGTCCAAGGTCAGAGGTTGTGTTAGGTAGGGTCAGAATTGAATACAGGATTACCCTGTGCTGTTCTGATTTTACAAATTACTTGTCTCCATCTTTGTAGAGACCCATGGATGTGGCAATTCACTGTGTAGGGTATTTTTTCAGCTAGATGTGAAATTTGAGGTGGCTTTATGGGTAATTCTGTAGGGTTTTGCTTGCTTGTTTGGGATTCTTGTTGTTAGGGTTCTTTCTACTTTTTTCCCCTTCTTTTTCTTCTTTTTCATTTTTTTTTAAAGTAGACAAAAAGTCTGTGTGGCTCATGAAATAAATCAACACTTGGAAACTGTTCTTTGAGCTCAGTTATTAACTGCTAAATGATTTTCAAAGCAGGTCTGCTTCCTATTTTTTCCATTTCCAAATATAAAATGTGTCACTATTTTGTCTTGTGTGTTAAGATGTTAGATCAATATCTGAATAATTAAATGCAGCAGGACAATGAACAGTTTAATTAGCCTTGAGGTTTTCTGAGTATTAGCTATTAAAACTAAGTAGGAAAATTGGCTTACTCTGAAGCCTTTTATTTATAAATTGCGACTTGGCAGAAGTACAGATCTAAGTTTAGTGTACATTTGGATTGTGCAATACAGAACTGCTAGAAGAAACTCTTAATCCACCTGGACCTCAGCAGTGGTTTTTTGTCTGAGATGGGTTACCTGCACTATGCTCTCACGACACCTGCCAGCAGCCCAAGGGGTTCTGCAGCACCAGAACCACTTTGGAATTTTTTTACACCATGGATCTCACCTGTGCTTCACTTTCAATAAACTTTTATTGAAAAATGAGAAAAACACCCATCAGGCTGTGTTGAGAGCACTTTGCAGAGGTCTATGCATGGTCAGGGAGGGGATGTAGCCTCGAGGTGCACTGTGAAAAGGTCCATTTGGTCTTCAGTTACACCAAACCCTGCCCTGGTTTTTAAACAATTAAAAGGTATCTACACATCAAGTCTCCAGTCAAGGATCAGCAAAGATGTTCCTCTGTGTCATCTTATTTTCACCGATGTTTTTCTTACATTAATTGCAGCTTCAGGTAAATACAGGCACACGTTTTGAAAGAAGATTAGAAGAGGAAACTAAAGCAGTGGGGAGAGAAATATTTTATATGATTTTAAAATTAGTGCAGAATGACCAGACACTTTTCTTATTAACTTAATTTACACAAGGAAAAGATGTAAAATGCTGATTCGCACTAGCAAAAACTCTTTCCCATGCCTTGCCTTGCAAATATACTATTCCATACCAAGGAAAGCTGGCTAAATGTGCACATGGAAGAAACATCAGATAAGACTGCAGAATAGAAATAAATTCAAAACAAAGAACATGTGGTCTATGGTCAAAATCACTACCTTGAAATAAGTCAGATCCAGAAGATTCCAGCTCAAGGTAAGGCAGAGTTTTATAATTTCTTCCCTCAGATTTCATTCAGACCCAAACAACCCTTGTTAAATGGAAGCCATATAAACTTAAGTGCCAATCAAAAATTTCCCCAGCTTCAGACTCTGTGAAAGACAACCTAGAGATTTTTATGATTCTTTTCTTAATCATGCGGATTGTGACAGAATTTTAAATAATCTGCATCTATATATCCTGATTAATATCTGATTAGGTACAGATACAGTAACTGGCATTTATTAACGTTTGCAAAATTGGTAGTAACAAACTAATCCGGAATATTAATCTGAATTTAATTTTATACTAGATAATCTATAAGTCCTTGTTAGGTGTCAGAAAGGTTCCCAAAGCTCTTTAAGTACTGAGAGTTACTTAGAATCAGCAAGATACAACTACTTTTTAAATCCTCATTAATCCTTCCCATCCATCATTAGATTTGGTCTTTATGGAAAGAAGTAATTCATATTCCTCAGATTCATATTTCTCAAAGATAGCCTGCACTTTAATTTATACCTCATAAGGCTAAGATATCTCTTCTTTGAGTCAGATCTCAGTGGATTTGGGTTTTTTGTTTTGGTTTGGTTTTAAACTGGCATAGGTAGATATATGAAAAGGGAAAACCTGTGTGTAGGAACACTTCGAATTTCAGCACAAGATAGAAAGCAACCACCCAGCATCAGGCAAAAAGATGTTTGCTCTTTTTGACTCTGAATCATAGTCTCTTTTTTATTCTCTGTTGATCTCAGAGGTGGGTGCCCACAAGACTTCCTGGATCAACACAAAAAGAGTCCAAGGAAATATTTCATTGTCACACCAATTTTTTTGCTGAATTGAATACCTAGCCAAATGTAGTTAACTCAGAATAGTATAGTTGTTGCACTTAATAAAACAATTTAAATTATGATGGAAATGAAAAGTTCCAGATGAATCAATTGTTTTTTATCCCTGTGGACTAAAAGAACAACAAATCTAAGCAAATTTCATCTAGTATGTTTTTTATCCTCAGCTGAACTTTATTTTGACTTCACTGTACCATATAATAATTTGGTCAAAATCACACAAAACTTGCTTTTTATGCAAGGGAATGGCTGCCATGCAGCTTTGTACTAGCATAGTTTTAAGGCTCTGTGCATACATTTTTAAGGGTAAGCTAAAGAT
The DNA here is from genome assembly GCA_024734555.1 of Trochalopteron elliotii. Classification (NCBI taxonomy): domain Eukaryota; kingdom Metazoa; phylum Chordata; class Aves; order Passeriformes; family Leiothrichidae; genus Trochalopteron; species Trochalopteron elliotii. The sequence continues at coordinate 10,869 of JANPWX010000653.1, read as the reverse complement.
GGAGTGATGAGTCAGGCCCTTGGTCATCTTCTGCTGTTCTTTACAATAAAAGGCACAAACGGAGGAATGGGGAAGGATTTTTTTGGCCAAACAGAAAATGAACAGAAAACAAAAATAACCAGAATATGAAGAAATGAAGGTGGGCTTCTTTTCAACCTGCATCAAACAGCTAGAAGTTAAGTGTTTGGTTTAATGTCAACGTCCTGTACAGCAATTTTGGCAGCACTTGCAGTATCATCCCTGCCAAGTAGGGATGCACAGAAAGGGGAAACAGATGACCCTCCACAGGTGTCCCTTTTGCCTCTCTGCACAGTGAAAGTCAAGATAATCTCTCAGACTTGACATCTGAGTTCTGTGCAGCTCCTGCCCCAAGTGAGGACCACGAGGCACTGGGATGATGTGCTTGCTGCTGTGGAGAGCCACCTTGTTTAACACACATATCCTCATCTCAGTGAACCCTGTGGAGACTTGGTGTGAAGCCCTGGAGGTGGCCAGGCCTTTGGCCTGACAGCCAAAAGGTACTGATAAGATCTATCCAAGTCTGGCTATCGTGGCTGTCAAATGGTCAGTTGTAATAGCAAAATCTGTGCTTACTGTCTCAGCAATTGCAAGCAGCTGGTGAGATTTTTTTCCGTCTTGCTAAATGTAAGAGGACAGCTCCTCAGGCCTGGCCAAGCCTGGGTGACCCATCGGGGCTGCCAAGGGGATTGAATCTGCCTCACCCTAAGCAAGGAGCAGGGCAGGGTCAGGAGAGCTCTGCCAAAGGTGGAGACAGAGCACATCATGTTTCAGCAGCTCTGAGAAACAAGGCAGAGTGTTTTACCTGCTGACAGCTCCACAGAAGACCCCAAGCTCCTGCTGCAGAGGGCTGCCAAAAGCCCCAGGTGCTGGCATCATTCCAACTGCTTCCCCTCTGCTCTTTTCCCTGCTGACCTGTGCAGGCAGTGAGAAGGTAGATGGGAATGAGGGAAAGACTTACCAGCTCATTTAGTGCTCCATTTGACAAGGCAGATGTATTCCACACATTTTCTCTGTGGTGTCATTCAGATCTGTGAGGAAGCACTATTTTAGATCACCTGCTACAAGCTTCTGAAAAGTTCCTCTTGTGCACCTCAAAAGCACAGTTGCTGTGAACCTGAAAAGTGGATATCTGAAAGAAGTGGCTCTGGGATATAAGGGATGTAAGTGCCAACCCTTTGACCCCAACTTGTCAAATGTTGTTCTCCTTTACTGCATGGAAGCCTCACTTAAGCACAAACTTGTTTGCTTATTTATTAAGTACATATGTTTTATGGAGTCTATGATCTGCAGAAAACATTCCAGCTTTTGGACCCAAGGGCAAAATCCTTCTTTCCAATCTGTACAGACGATCTTTATGCTGATATTTTGCTCCTCCTGAGGGATTTCCATGTATTGAGGGAAAGAAATATCAGAGCTCAAATCCACCAGGTGTATCTGAAAGGAAAAACCTGCTTTGTTGTCCTCCTCATTGCCTCCCTCAGCAAAAGAGGAAATGCAAAATGGAAAATGCAGTAGAAAATATGATGATTGATAGTGCTAATATTTCATAAACTGACTGCTCTTTACTAAATCTGATGGCTTTTTGCAATGAAATGATAATTCAATTAGCATTCACAGGACTTCATAGCTCAACAAAGAAATGGAGATACTTCTCAAACACTTATCTTGGGCATTTTTTTGTGAGAAAGCAACATTTGAAAAGGTTTCCTTTCCACTCTTTAGATGTGTGTGATCTTGGATCACCCCTCTAGTTTCTCTTCCTTTTTTTTTCACCAAGTGTAGTCATTTCCAATAAGGTTCATGAAGGGTTTCTGCTTTTGAAGGTCCCAAATGACTTAAATCACTCCTAGCACAAATGCACTCTCTATTGTGGAAACTGAAACCTGCCACACCATAAGGTGATCTGTATATTAGAACCAGATATCCCTTCACATCTGTATTTCCAGGCAGCAAAGTGGGATGTTTTGAGTTAACCTACTTTCAGAGTGGCTCATCAGATAGAAGTATAGCTATAAATACTGCTAAAGGGCTGGTGTTTGCCAGACTTTTGCAAGAATGCTGGCAGGGGAGAGGAGGAAGTGTGGGCAAGGAATACTCTCTTTGCAAAGTACATATTGCCTACACAAACTACCACAACTGCACCCATGATGAAGGAGCACCTCTTCTTCCCACTAAGGAAACTGTGGTCCCTTGCCAGATGCACAACAAGGGGTTGGGGATTTCAGGTGGACCTCTGCTGGCTCCATCCTCCAGTCCTGACTGCAAATGATGACATGGCTTTGTTGTTACCTGCCAAAACAGGGTGGTCTGATATCCACCAGGAGCAGTCTATGGACTTTATTACTCTCTAAATGCTCTGCCATGGACAGAAAGGGGACTGATAGGCCAAAAATATCCAGGGAGAAAGTTTACAGGGAAGACTGTGAGCAAACATATGCCCAAGCCTGTGCCATGATTCTTTTTAACTTGCCCATGCACACTCAGACAAGATAGCCAAGCCCTGAGCTTGGAGCATTTGGACAGGACAAGGCAAGGCCAAGTCATCTGTGACCTGGAGTGGAGAGGCCACACCATCACAGTGTGCTGGCTAAAGAGAGGAGTCCCACCTCCATCTGAGTTCTTCCCCTCACAAAATTCAGTTTTCTGCATCCTCTCAGCAGAGCTGTCCTTCATGCCTCTGCACCATGGCATGTGTTGTCATGGAGCACCAAGAAATCTTCCTCAAGACAGGCAGCTGGAAGGAGCCATGCAAAGTGATTCACCTGACTTTTCATGTACGATGGCTGCCCCCTAAACATGTGGAAAATGTTGGCTAGATATGCTCTTTATTTAAGAGAAACATAGGATGAAAAGGTTAAACATAGAAGTCGCCACTTAGTTCGATTAATCCCCTCCAGCAGATGTGGGGGGGGAATTTTGCATGAGAGAAGGAGCTAAAATGAACGTTGGCACCTCTTCCCACTTAGCCAGGATGGCAGACCTGTAAGCTGCACCTTCAGCTCTCGTCACCCACTTCTCCAGTACTGTCTCCATTTAAACAGAACTTTAGCTTCCTCTGGGCAAGGTATGCATTTACGAAGTCTAATATGGAAATTTTCCTGCAGCAAGGCCACTTATTGCTCCAATTTCAGTTAACTGCAATGTAGATTTTATTATTCATAGCCAGAGGCTTGTGTAAATTTCTGGGTTGACTTCTCATGTCCTGGCAAGGGCAGAATGTGAGCTGAGGTGCTCAGGTTTCACCATGAATTACTGTGGGAACTGACTCGCGCCATCCTAACACAAGTCCAGGAGTTTGGGAAGTCAAAGGGGAATCTTGTGAGAAGGAGCTGATATGGTTGGGTTTCCTGCCGAGCCCCACTGAGATCCTGGGGAAGATAGCACTTCCCAGTGCTGCTCGACCAGAGAGAGCAGACAGAGCTTTACCACCGAGTTCACTCTGTGCTTGACCCAGCCTTCCTACTGCTTCAGGGTTTTCTAGGACTAATCAGAATTGATAACAAAATAATTCAGAACAAGAAAGTGAATGCATTTGGGGTTTCTGTGGATTTACATTAGGATCTGTGTTCATTACAATATTAATTTTGACTAGGTTCAATCCTTTCTAAAGGCATTTCAACACTATTTTCATGCTGTATGAAAATGTATTTTTGTATACCATAATAAACATATTCATATGTATGTAACTGTATATGTCTTCAGATATGTATCTCCACACATGCTGGAGCAATGCAAATCATTTATAATCTATTACAGAACCATTTGAAAATTGCATTCATCTCCATTTAGTGACTCACATAAACTCTAACTACTCATGCATTTCTACAAAGATTATTTCTGGACTCACTCAAAGATTTATGGCTTTACATTTGCAAATATATCATTGGTGAAAGAGTTTTTGTTTGGAGGGGGAAAATGTATGCTTTACTCAAGTATGATTTAGAGAAGCATAATTTTCACATGACAAGGGAAAACACTTTCCTTGATCTAATGACAGTTTTAAAGGTTGAATAGTTGTCCTCCTTTATGATGAACGACTCAAAAGTCAGTGGAAAGGAGATGCTTTCTGTTTTCTATCTATGCAGAGCATACTTGCTTCTTATTAATATAAATTATAAATATATGTGATTTTTAATATAATAAAGTTTCATGTAATTTTCACAAGTTTTCTTGAACATTTGAATTTTTGCATAGCATATACACAGTCTGAAATACTTTGCTATCAAAGTGGAAAAGCTAGCATGATTTTTACTCCAATGTTAATAATATTTGGAGGCTAACTTTGATCCATGCATCAATTTTCCTTTTACACAACTGTAAAGTACAAAGGATGTTTTGTACTGTAAGTTCTTAATACTTTCTTTGATTGAAAATTGTTCTGTCCTGGAATTAATCTAAAACTCCTGAGTCAATCAGATTTAAGAAGGTATGAGTTTTTACAAAATTCACTAAGCTCCAACAGTTTTTGAAGTTTGATCTGAGAATCCAATCTATCAACACATGTGGACATTCATTACAGTCCTTGACAAAGTTTAGTGCTCTGCTAAAATAATTCAAGACTGGATAAAGGAAGGGGAACAGCATTTCAATTTTTACTTCTGAATCCTCAGCTTCAAGTTTTGGCAGAAAATCTGCAGATTCAAACAGTGAATACATGCAAACAAATTAAAGACTACCTTGCTATTCAAAAAACAATTGGATTTTTTTCTTGTGTTGTAGACACAAAAATCAAATTTAAATGTTATTTCAAAATTGAGAGTTATATTCTCTTGTGACAATGCAAGATTTATTTTTTTATACCCTAGCTCTTTTGATTCAGGTAAAATAATGAGTTTGTGCAGTATTTCATTTCAGGAAACCTTAATTTTCTGGGGGAAAACAATTCCAAAAATCTTACTTGATAATAGGTTAATGTTCTGAAAAGCTTTGAAAAGTCAGGGCTTTTTTCTTTTTTTTTTTTTTTTTTTTTTTACAGTGTCTCTGTATTTTCTAACCTGATTGTTAACAGAACAAAATATCCATGGTTAGGTCTGGTAAGGATCTCTTTCCATAATGCTCTTTTGTCTGTATAACAATAATAAAAGCTTTATTGGCACCTATTTCACATGACCTCCATAATTCTCCTGTGGCTGACCCTAACCAGTACCAATAAAACCATGCATTTTCTCACTGTACATTAAAAAAAAAAAAAAAAAAAAAAAAAAAGAACTTAAAACTGTATAAGGAAATCAATGCCAAAGACCTTTCTAGAAAAGTCACTTTAAAACAGGATTGTATCATAATTGTGATCTCATTTTCTGCAGGGACTATTTGTTTTTTTTATTTTAGGATCTCTTATAATTTGCTGATGGTTTATTTTCTCCCTCTCTCCCCATCTCCAGTCAAACAATTAAACATTTCTTAAAGGGCCTTGGAATTTTAACACAAGTGAATAGATATTTCCCAAAATCATTCTCGAGCTGTTTTCTTAGTTAATATATTTGGGTACCCAAGGACATTCTGGGTACCCAGATCGATAATTTATCGTGGGTTAAAATAGCCCTCACTTAGCAAGACGCCAGCTCTTAAGCGATGCTATTCATGCTGCGAGTTGTATGGCATCTCTAACGAGTAATAAATAGGCATCGCGGACAGTCAGGACATGCCACAGGCTGGAAGTTTCCATCCAAAGCACTTAGTGACTATCTGTGAATAATGAACACATTCATGGGACGCAGCATGGGTTGTGCAGCGCCCTTGAAAGGGGAAAAGTTCTCTTCCAGTATCACTGGTGGTGAAGAATTCTGCTGGGCTGGGTTTATAAAGATAATACACTGGAGAGAAAAATAATTTGCTGTATTTCCCCGACTTCAGGGACCCGTTAAAATTTACTGCAAAGCCAGGAAGGAATCCACAAAGTGTTGCTGCATTCAAATACTATTTAACTCACATTTGAGGGCCTTTAGTGTTTTCTACCTGCAAGAAAAAGTCTCCCACTGCCGTGTCCTTGTCCTTTCCGTGTTCCCTGCAGCAGAGGCCGCCCCAAAAAAAGGTTATCCCCGTGAGGTGCGCATGGGACCTCCATCCAGGCGTGGGGGCTGGTAGGGACACCCCTCTGAAAAGTCCCCTCCGCTTGTCCCTGCAAGCCTCAGCGGGGCATAACCCACCACCCCTGGGTCCTGCTCCGCACCCGCACCCGACACTTTGCGACGGCGGCAGAGCCGTCGGCAAACTCCAGAGGGATGAAGGATGCCCGGGCGGGAGAGTTTGGGTGGCTCCCCAGGAAGGTGAGCGGGCTCCCGCCTCTCCAAAAAAGGAGCAGGAGAGGAAGGTGTTACACAGAGGTTTAGAGGGGATGCATTCATCTTCTGGTTGATCTTTGTTTAATGGGGGTTGTTTGTTTGTTATTTTGTTGTTTTCTTGTTTTATTTTCGCTTCTAAGTAGGTATCCCAACCATCCCACCACCTCCGCTCCTCTGAAAGAATTTTGGATACAAAAAAGCAACACTGCTTTCTAGGAACTGTTTTTGCGTTGTGGTGGCTCACGACTATTTACTGAAGATGTCAATACAGCCTTTATTTGTTCTATTTTTATACCTAAACACCTGAACAGAACATGGCTGAAGCACTATTATAAGTACACACACACACATATATATACACGCGGGTTTATGTGTGTAGTTATAAATTATAAATATGTAAAATGTATTATATATATACATATATATATATAAACATCAACCAGAGACAGGTATTGACCAAGAATTCCCTTACCCTCAGCCATGCCGTCTGATCTCTTAGGAAGGTGTCAAGAACTGAGGGACCTGTTCAGCACCGCTTTTTTTTGACGCGGAGAAAGGAGCAGGATGCCCCTGCCCAAAGCCACCTCTGCCCGCAGCGCTGCGGGTCAACAGTTCCCCGCAAAGATCCCGGCTCCAAAAACCGCGGCCCTTAAATGCAAAGAGGAGCAGAGGTTAGGGGTGAGAGCGATAAAGCCTGCCTCTCATTCCGCCTCTATTTTACGACACATCGAGGCAGTGGAGAGAGAGCGAGGGGAGACATCAAACACCAGCGGAGTAATTGCGTTCACATTGCAGGAAGCCGCTCCGCTCCGTGCGGGAGGCGGCCGGGCAGCGGCGGGAGTGGCCGGCCCGCCAGCGCCCTGACTCGCTGGAGGCTCTTGACGCACTCACATGCTCTTTTTCGGCCCCAAATATAGCCCTCCGTCTGCTGATTCCCTGCGGAGCCCGGGCCCAAATCCCCACTTCTGTCTGCCTTCCGCTGTGGAGCAAACCCTGACGGAGGCTCCGAGCCGTCGGAGATGGTGATGGGGGGACATCCCACGGGCATCCCGGGCCAGAGATGGGCACGAACTGAAGCCAGGACTGCTCAGCCGAAGAGACCGCACCGGCAATGGGGCCAGGCCCACAGCCCGCGGCCTCGGGAGCTTGCACTGGGCATGGAACTCTCCAACACCTCGGAGAAAAAACATGCACCTGGGAAAGAAACAGAGCCAAGGATGGATAAAAACAAGACACCCCACCACCTCTAGTCTAAACTCGGTCTCAAAGCCAACTCTGTAGAAAACACGTGGTTTTTTCTCCCTCCTGATCCACGGGAGGCATCAGGACCTGCTCAGGGAAATTATCTCCATTCTCCCTCCTGCAAAAAGATAAAGATGTGCCGTGCCGCAAAGAAAAGAGAAGGCAGTGGGGGAAGCACAGGTTTGGCTTCACCGCGGGCACGCTGAGCCCCAGCGGAGACGGCCCGGGCACTGCAGCACGGCCCCTGCCCGGCGCGGGGGCAGCCCGGGGTGGTGGCAAAGCCTCGGCACAAGGGGACCCCTCCGCCCCCGCTGCCTCCGGCCAGGTGACTTCGAAAGGCATGAGGGCAGCGGCCAAGGATGTCTTTCTAACGTTAAGTTAAGAAAATACCGTCATTGGGTGCTTTTTCTGCTTCTTACCCTGATGGACGGCTGCAGGAGACACACGCCCTTTTTATTCTCGTCATTGTATTAAGCACTAAGGATAGGAAGCCTGAAATGTTAGTAATGGCACTATAGCAATGCAAAAAGTGTGTAAACATAACTACGAGCTTAAAAAAAAATCCCCAATAAACTCGGGCTTGCATGTACAAGTGCTGTATATGCAGGTATAAAATTATACTCATCCTGATTTTGTGTTTCGGGAATACATCTGAGAAATACATGAAATCTGAGAAATCTGGGAAATACATGATTTTCACAAGCACAGTTCAGCATTATTGCACATCAAACAGTTATACGTTATACTAAAGAAATTTGCGGGGGGGAGAAGCAATAGCAAATTTAATAGTGGTGATTATATTAAACTATTTATAAGTGGAAAGCAGAAAATGTTACATAAGTGGTGTGTATGCGCATAATCACACTGTAGGGAGACTTTATAAAATATGGGTATGGGACATAAGCATATCTTTCATAGACGTACAGATTGTATATGTGATGTATAGAAGCAATCGCGGGCCACACTTTTCTCTTTATTCCGGAAAGCACACATATATTTTCTGAATCTGGCAGTCAGATAGAACTGACGGTTTATGAATGCATAAGAACTATCGGCAAACTCATATTTCATATGCAGGAACAAGCAAAATGTGCACAGCATAAAAGCCATATTTGTTAACGTCACTTCTGTGCAACAAGTGACAAATGCTCCGTCGGCTTACAATTCACTAGACCGCCCTCGGTCTGTGCCCAAGTAAGAGAGAAAGCCGAATGTGCCGCCGTATATTCACATTTTTCCAGGGTCCATTTCAGAGCTCCGGCTGTTTGCATCTTTCTGGAGCCTTTGGAAGTGGAATTATTCCCTTATCTTCATTTTTTTTTTATTTTTTTTTTTTTAAGTGCTCTTTCAAAAAATAGGCCCTGACCTCAAAGGTCCCCAATGCCGCTCCGGGAAAGGGAGCGGGGAGGCCGGCTTGGCTTCTGGCTGCGCCCCGGCCCCCCGGACACTACCGCGGGGCAGCGAGAGGAGCCCCCGTCCCACAGCGCGAGGGGGAGGCGGGGCTTGGGAAAAGGGTCCTTGTCCAGCAGTACCGCAAAGGGGAGCAAAGAGGGATCTGCAGACAAGAGCAGAGGAAGAGAGGACTGATGAACATCGCGAGGGCATCTCTGTACTTACCCAAACCTCACGGGTCTCCGACGTGCGCTTTGGACCGAGTCGCCCCTCTACTAACCTGGCTCGCCTAGTCCCAATGGAAAAAGCAAGAGGGGAAACCCTGCTGCTCCGACGCCCCGCAGCGACGGGGACTTCGGTGGGGTTGCTGGGGTCCATGACTCAAGGCGGGCTCCAGAGACTCGGAAAAAGGTGGAAGACGACTTTAGAGCTTCCCACGAAATGGTATTACAGTAAGATAATGGTAAAAAAGTCGTGCTGAAGAGGAGTAACGCCAGGAACCACGGGCCGGGTCCTGGAGGGGGCAGCCCATCATCTGTGCCTCCCCGCCCTGGGGCGCGGGAGACAGGGAGTCCAGGACGGCTCCTTCTCCAGTGAGCGAGGCTGGCTGCACTTCTAAATAAACTGCACAGATACCATATGCACATCTATAAAAATGTATCCATATAGGTATATACACATATATAAGGTAAACAAAACGGACCTCGGGAGACCCCTTAGAGGAGAGACCTCTCCCCTCCCCAGGCAGGCACCCTCCCCTCCACCGGCAGGACACCCGCTGCCTGCTTAAGGGAGGAGTCTCCTCTCCACCACTCTCCCAAAACCGACTCAAAACCTCGCAACCAGGGGGCTCCGGGCTGAGGACACCCTCACCGCTCCGCCGACACCGCGGCCGGGCCCGCGCGGGCGGAGCGGGTTCTCCGGGCGGCGGAGGGCGCATCTCCTCCGTCTATCGCCGCGGCCGCCACATGAAAGCGCTCGGCGGGGGGTGGGCGGGGGGTGATTCTTATTAATGATATTAATGACATTAATGATATTAATATAAAGCTCGATGTCCGCGGCGCCGATTGGCTGCCGGGGCTGCTCGCTGAGCCCGCAGCAGCCAATGGAAGGCCCGGGACGTGAAGCGGCCAAGCCCCCCCGGCTGCGGCCCGTGTGCCGGGGCCGCCGCCGGCCC
>JANPWX010000652.1:178469-198057 GCA_024734555.1 Trochalopteron elliotii | reverse complement strand
GTTTACTTGGAAGAAGAAAATACACTTTTTACGGGGCGGGATGCGGATCCGGCGGGTGCCGTGTTTATTTATTTCTTCCTCCCATACGCGCATCTTCCGCGGGGGGCTGCGGCCGCGCGCTCTCCCTCCTTCTCCCCCTCCCTCCCCAAAAAAACGGGTAAGAAATACAAATTGGAAAGAAAAGACGGGGGAAAAGTTGTGTCCCGCCCTGCACAGCGCAGCGGGCTCTGGAAGAAACCCTAAATCACCCCCCTTCCAAAAAAAAGAAACCCGAAAAGGGAGAAGCCGCGGGCGGAGCCGCCCGGCGGGGACGCGCCCGGTGTGCCCGGGGCTGCGGGGCCGAGCCGCGGTCAGCGGGGGATGCTGCGGGGCACGGGAGACACGTCCCGGGGGAGCTCCCAATACCCTGGGAGCCGCTCCCTAAAGGAGCTCCTGCTCCCCAAATCATCCCCCGGTTCCCCGGGAGCCGCTCCCCGAGGAGCTCCTGCTCCCCAAAGGAGCCCCGTTCCCCCCGGGAGCCGGTCCCCGAACAGCCCCCGCGACGCGCTTCCCAAATTCTCCCCTGGGACTTGCACCCTAAATCACCCCCAAATTCTTCCCCGGGACTTGCACCCCAAATTAACCCCAAATTTTCCTCGGGACCCGCACCCCAAATTAACCCCAGCTCCCCCGGTAGCTGCATCCCAAAGGAGCCCCTGCTCCCCAAACCATCCCCCGTTCCCCCGAGAGCCGCACCCCAAATCATCCCCCGGTTCCCCGGGACCTGCACCCCGAATCATCCCCCCCATTCCCCCGGCAGCCGCACCCCAAATCACCCCTGAGATTCGCTCCCCAAATCTTCCCTGGCACCTGCGCCCCAAATCACCCCCCGGGACTCGCTCCCCATATCACCCCCGGTTCCCCAGGACCCGCACCCCAAATCCTCCCCGGGAGCCGCGTCCCGGAGGAGCCGCTGTCCCCGAGCCATCCCCCGGGTCCCCGGTGTAGGCGTGTTCCCTCGGTCACCTGGCCGGGCTGCGGTTGGAACCTCACGCTGCTGCTGCTCAGAGGACGATTTGCAATGTCAGGGTGTCAGGGCAGCTTTGCTTCCCATCACAGATTTGGGCTGCGAGCAGTAATTTTCTAAATATATGTGTATATTTATTATTATTGTTATTATTATTATTTGTATTTGCAGGCAAGCAAACCAAAGCTGCTTCTCCCTCTGCTGCTGCTGCTCTCGTTTGGGATTTGGGATTTGATTTGCATCATCTCTGAGCCCATTAAAAGAAATAAATTTAAAAAAAAGAGAAGAGCAGAAGAAGGAAAAAAAAAGAAAAAGAAAGGGCAAACCAAACCCACACAAAACATGTGCGGAAGGACTTCCACTCCCTGGCTGTGCTATTGAGGATCAGGAAGAGCCTTTGGGGGCTGCAGGATCTCGCCAGGCTGATGCTGCTGCTCAAGGATTTGGTGCAGGGAGACAAAACTGCTGCCTCTTCCATCCGCTGATCTCAACATCTGCATTTTCCTGCTGCTGTGCTCCCTCTCACACCCTCTCTCCATGGACTGATTTTTTTATTTTTTTCCCTTTTTGCGGGAGGGGGGGGAGGGAAGGACGAGCAGCAAGCCAAAGGCATCGTGCTGAGAGGAGCGAAAATTGCCTTTATAGCTCGTGTGCTGGTGGATCTCTTTCGAGGTTATTCAGCTTTTTGGGGAAGAAAACATGACGTCGCCAGCAAAATTCAAAAAGGATAAGGAGATCATAGCTGAATACGACACTCAAGTTAAAGGTAAGGAACGGTTTTATTTCCATCCCTTCATTGCGAGCCTGCCTGGCGATTGTAGGAGTTTTTTGCAGTGGATGTTTGGGTGGGGAAGAGGGAAATCATTTGCAGATTGCCTGGAATTTGCAGGGCTTTTTTCGGCGTACAAAGCTGGGTCGGGTTTGCAGCGCCGTGTCCGTCCCCGTGGGGCAGTTCCTGCTTTGGTGGTGTCGTTTTTAACGTACCACAGCGAGGGAATTTTTTTTTGTTTGTTTGTTTTTATGGAATACCCACATTTTTTTTTTTTTTTTTGAGTTCGGGGAGATGCATCTTTTCCTGCCCGCCGTTCCGAGAGGAGAGACGGCTTTGCATGTGAAATATGAGAGGCAGGGAATTGCTTTTTAATCCTCTGCCTGTCATGGGAATCTTTGAACAATCTGTGCAGTGTCAGAGGAGCATATTTCCACTGCTGCTGATGGGGGACTGTGCTCGAGGGTCCCTGGGAAGCTGCTTGTGCTAGAAACTTCCATTATTCAGGATTTTGCTCGGGGTGAGTCCATCATCTATTCCCTGCTTTTCCTTGCCGTGCTGGAGTGTAACACCTCGAGGCTGCAGTGTGGGTGTGGGTGTACACACACAGAGAGAAATGCACACACTCAGAAATGGATGAAAAACTCGTGCAGCAGCCTTATTGCCATCAGCACAGGGAATAATTTAAATTTAAATTATTAAATTTGAACATTGGGGTTTGCAATGACCCTGCAAGTCTTCCTGCAGAATTCAGCTGGCTGGGTTTCAGGCCATCATGTGCCCCTAGGTTAAAAAAACCCCACAAAATAATAAAAGGTTGATGAAATGCCCCCCTGAGCTGCTTATTTTTGTGAAGTTTTCGGGATAAGACGTATTTAAAAGAATAATTAGGGCTTGTGCATGGCTTGGTACGTCGCTGCTAGGAAGTTCAGAGATTCAGTGATTTATCTAATTGGTTAAAACTTGCTTGGTATGCTCAGAGCATGCAGGAAAGATGGCCTTCGGGCAGGGTTGATTGAGTTAAATCAATGCAATTTGAAAAAAAAAAAAAAGAAAAAGCCAGATTTAAATCTGAGTAGGAAACCTAGATTAAAACTGACAATTAAGATATTGTTTTGCAATTAGCTGCTCGGTTATTTTTTCCTGCTGGGGAGGGGGGGGGTCTGCTCGTTGGCTACAAATCATTAAAACATGTTGTCCTACAGGGCATCTCCTACCCTGACCCCAGTGCCCTGCACCTAGAAGCAGTTTGGGTACTTATGTTGAAAAATGCTTATTCGAGCAAATATGAAGCTGTGTTAAGAGTTTATTCTGATTTTTTTTTTTTTTTTTTTGTATATTGAGGTTCTTAAAGTTAGAAATGGAGAAGGGCGTGTTTCTCTTTTACTGGCTTAGTTTCTATTCCTGTTTTCGAGCTGCCTTTGGAACTGGGAATTGCAGTCAGTGTAAAATTAGAGGCTTGTAGGTTCTTTCATTATTTACCCCATCAAAATGTGCGTGATGGATCCGAGCTGGCAGTCACAATATTTGGGAATCGCAGGGAAACGAGGCTTTAGAATTAGCAAAGCTCATCCTCTCACCTCTCAGCTCTCGCATGAATTAGAAATCCTTCCCTTCCTTTTCAGACAAGACACCAGGAAAAATGGGAAGGAGCTTTCCCTGCTCCTGCCAGAGCTCAGCCTGTCCCTGGGGCTGTCAGTTAATCTGGAAATGTGCTCCCAAAAGTGGACTGCAATAGTGGCACGTGGATTTTTTTTTTTTTTCTGCTTTTTGGCCTTGTGAAACGTTTCTCTCTTAGGAGAGAAAGGAGGTTAAGGAGGCCGGAAGTGTGTGGAGGGATCAGGAGGAGCTGGGAGAAGGGGTTTTCCTTCCTGAATTAGTGGTGAGGGCAGCCATGAGTTCGCCTGGGGATGCTCTGGATGCTCCTCCCGTCCCTCTCCCAGTGCAGGATTGGGGAAGGAGCTGCTGATCCATCTCCTGCCCCTCTTGGGAGGGAGATGCAGAGGGACTAGACAGCTCAGGAGTGCCCAGGACAGTCCTGCAGCAGCCCTGTCCCACATGCCCTGGTTTATTTCACAGGGGGAGCTTTCCTTCCTTTCCCTTTCCCACCCAGCATTGCCCTTTGGGAGCTGCTTTGGCAATGGGGATCGTCGTCTCCCTGCCTTTAGGTACCAGCTTTGGGGAGAGACTTTGCTCCTTTTAAAACCCCACAAACCTGGCTTCACATCCCACAGATCCCTCAGTTCTGAGCTGGGTACTGCTGTGATTCCTTAGGGAATCTCAGCTCCAATCCCAGGGATGTGCAGGTCTCTCCATCACAGTGTCAAGATGGTGCTAAATCCATTGAAATCCACAAGTGTGGTGGTGCTGCCTCGTCACCGAACAACACCAAGGTTCTTCCAGAAAGATTTTGGTGTCCTGATCAAATTCTGCCTCTCAGCTGTAGGAACAGCAAGGAAATGGTGTCAACTCTCTTTGAAATCTTTTTCCCTGAGTTGGGGAGCAGAGCAGTGGCTGCTGTGGGGGTGAGATGAATCACGTGTTGGCGTGCTACACGAACTGTGAGGTGGCATCTGCTCCTCTGATGAGAAAACTCGGGTATTTTTTGCTGGCATTTACAAACTTGGGGCGTTTTTTGTGCTTCTCTCTGCGCTGGGAGCTGTGTTTGGAGGCTTCTTTTATAAACCCTTAATCCACCAACACCTCCTTAAGCACTTTAAATGATTGCTAATGGAATGATGGAGCTTTGTTTAAAAATTTAATAGCCTTAAGTGGTTAATCAGAAAGCGTTTAAAGGACGGCTTGATTAATAGATCATTGCAATGCAAAATTTTTGATTTTCTGTTGCTGAACGAGCTCGGTGGTTTTTATTGAGAAAGGGGCAGCAGGGCAAAGGATCATGGAATGGTTTGGGTTGGGAGGGACCTTAAAGCTTATATGATGGGCAGGGACACCTTCCACTACCCCAGGCTGCTCCAAGCTGGCCTTGGACACTTGCAGGGATGGGGTGTGGATGAGTGCCACTTTGTTGTCCCATAACCATCAGCTTTAGGTATTTGTTGTCTCCCAACATTAATTTCTCTGCCTCTTTTGGGTTGGAGTTGCCTCTTCCCGTGGTTTGTGCTTGTGGGGAGATAAACCTTTGAGTGGAATTAATTTCTGAAGTTGAAGATTTTTTTAACCAAAGCTGCTGTGCAGTGGTCAGGGGGCGTGGAGGGAACGAGGGGCTCCTTGCTGGTGACCTGTCCACTCTGGCTGGAGCCAGGCTGGACACAGCCTTGAGTTCTTGGTCTGACCCTCGAACTGACCACCAGAGGATGTGCTGGATTTTGCCCAATGAGCCCATGGTCTCACACATCTGGGTGTTCAGCTCCAAACTGACCCTCCTGCAGAAGGGAATTAACCCACACTCGTTGATTTTCCCCAACACGTGCTCTGACCTCCAGCCTTTCTCCTTTGCTTCCATGGTTTGCCCTCTCTGCTCTTGGAGAGGGTCCCCAGGACTCCTTGGGGTGATTCTTTTTGAGGGAACTCCAGCATGAATCCGTGTCAAGCAGTGGGAATTCTCCTGCCAGGACGACCTGGGGTCGGCAGGGGAGGGAGATGCTGCTTTGATACCTCACAGAGCCTGGGAGCCCTGTGAAGCTGCAGAGTGACATTCTGTGGGCTCCATATGGAGCCTTTGATATCTCAAGCTCATCCCCTTGTCTGGATTGTCTCTCCCAATTCCTTTGTGCAAGTTGTGGTGAGGCAGAGATAATTAATTTACGCTGTGCAGTGTGTTCCATGTGAGGTTGGGGATGCTGCCTCTCTGTGTGCCCGAGCGAGCACTGTCAGGGTGTTTTTTTGGTTTAATATATTAAATTGGAGTGTACACTTGCTGAGGAAAGAAAAGCCAGTGATTTATCTCTTAATTCTCCTTTTCTTTCTCCTCGTGTCCCACGAGAGCCTTATATTTAATTAGTTTGTATAAAGCTTCAGTAAATAGCTCCATGGTTTGAGCTGCAGAAATTTAATACTGACATTTTTTTACACAGCGTGGGCTCATAAACCACTTCTGTCCTTGAGCAGTCGCTAGCAGAGGTTAAAATGCATCTCTTGCAGATCTTGCAGCCCAGCCCAAAAAGTGCTAAAAATATGACAAATGGATGAGGTAATTTATAGCAGGAACAAGCAGAGTCCAGAGGTGGCTGCGTGGTTGCTGAGCTGAGTTTGTCTTTGCTCAGGGAAGATTCCTGATAAGAACAACTCCAGGCAACCTCCCAGCTGCCATCACACTCAGGCTACTGAAATGTCTAAAACTTTCCCTTAAACCTCCCCAAAATGGCTGATAAATTTCGGATGAGTCCCTTCCTCCTCCCTGTGTTGAACATCTGAGAGAGTGTTTGATCTGATTGTGATTTTTTTTTTTTGCCTTAAATGCCGTGTGGAAATCTCATTTGTATGGTCCATCTTCCCGAGGGATGCTCGGCAGTTTTTAATCCTGGTGAACTCTCCCGACTGGTGCAGCCCTTCAGGGTGTGAAAGATTGCAGAAGTGGCTGTGACAGGGTCAGCAGCTGTAATTTGGGGGCTGCAAGGGAAGTGGGATCCTTTTGGTGACGATTTCAACCAAAAATTTGCATTTCTCTCTCAATGGTTGCCAGGTTGTTTTTTTTTCTTACAGGATAGCCTTGAGATTTTTAGATCAATGAGCTGAAACCACTGTCATTTATTTCACTGCTGAACCTGTGCACTCTGGCATTTTTCAGCGGTGTTGATGGTGCACACAAGTGTTGATGTCTCTTTTGTGTTCGGGTCACCAGGTTGGTCACCTCACACTGTGACTGATCCTTGCCCCACCTGCGTGGGGATTCCCAGAGTTTTTAATACACCCTGTAAAGAGACTTTTCAGCCACTCACCCCGGTGTGGCTGAGTGAAATAATCCTGAATTCTGATATTTTGACTCTGCGTGCGTTGGATTAGCATTCCCATTTCAAATGTGAAACTACCTTTTAAGGGGTTTTTGCAGTTAATCAGGGCTCCGTGCCTGTAAGTGATTCCATTTGTTTGCAACAATGACTTGCTCCAAACTCGGGGCTCTGGAATGGCTGTGGAATCATCTGGTTTTCTGCAGTTCCTGATAGTGCTAATCCCTTGAGTGTTGGGGCTGCATTGGGCCAGCCAAGCTGCCTCGGTGCCAGAAAAAAGGGGGAAGAGGGGACGTTGGGAGACTGCCTTGATGTTCCAGCAATAGTTTGTGTTTTTGTGTCCAACTCCTGCTAATGGGTTATTAATGAGGATGGAAAGAGGTGAAGGAATGCAGAGTCTGCCTGCTTTCCTCTCCAGCTCCAAAATCCCCCTTTTTTTTTTTGCAGTTTCATCAGGTGTTGGAAGGCTGGAGACCAAAGCTGACCAAACCACTCCATCCTCTTAAGGGCTGCACTTCCCTCCAAAAGCAGAAGGAATTGCCAGTGTAACTCCAGTAGGATTCTATAAAAAGTTTACTGGTAATAGCCAGTTTTCCCTGACTCCCAGCTAAGGGACAGGACATTTTTCCTTAGCTCTAAATGATTTCCTTTCGTGGTGAGGTTACAAATTAGTATCTTTCCCTTTTTCCTGTCAGTTAAAAGGCTGGACTCCTCTTTTATTCTTTTTTTAAATCCTTACTAAATTTTTTTTGGCCATTTTAGGGATTTACTTGGAAGAATCTCTTAGCCTGGTCAACTTTTTTCAGCTGTCGTTATGAAGAGTGAAAAATCTGAACCTTTGTTGAGATGGAAAGTATGTTCAAACACATGTTCCCTTGAATGGCTTTCGCTGTGCCATGCACAGTTGATATTCATTACTCACAACTTTATTTAGTTCATTTTTTGGGATGACTTTCACAGATTTCATGGTTTCTCTCAGAGAATTCCTGCAACATCACGGGCGTCCTGCTCTTGGAATGCTGTCAGTGCTTTGTAGGCAATGGAAGCAAAGGCAATTTTGGGATTTATTGTGGGATAAAAGCCTGGAAGAAAATGGGAGAAAGGGTCTTGACGTGGCAGTAATTCCATCAGTAGAGACCAGTCTCCATTTCTACTTTCTCTCTCCCCTTTTCTTCCCAAACTGCAATACTCCAGGAGACAAAACAGAATTTCTTTCTGTGAAATGCCTGGATAATGGTCAGTAAAACTCTCCATGTGTTTGAAGTCAGAAACCCTATGGATGTAAAGTGAGGAAGCTCAACTGATGTTTTTCCAAGAAGACGCTGTAAATGGATTGGAACCATTTAAAACAATGTAAATTTTTTTGCCAGCAGAGTAACTCTTTGCTGTTGTTAAACTCCAGATCTTCTGACCCAGTTGTTTTGCTTTGAGTTTAGAGTTAATCACGGCTTCTCTGAAGGTGTCGCTAAATGTGGTGCAGAAATTCTCAGGTCTTTAAGGGTTTCCATTAATGCTTCCCATGGATTTTTGTGAAACGGGCTGAATTAGGCCAGGGGAGAGCTGCCTTATCCTGTGGCACATGAGCAGCTCTTGGCTTTTTGACTCTTGAGAAGGAGCCAAATAACCAGATTAACTCCAAACCCCGCGTGGATTTCAGCCTCCAGCCCTGAGCTGCTGCAGCAGGGCGAGCTGGTTGGTCCTGCTGCATCTGACCTGGCTTTTGGGTTGGTTTGTGTTGTTTTTTTCTTAAATCACAGCACTTTCCAGGAAGAGCTTCTTACAAGCAGGGAAGGATTTTTGGTTTGTTTTCGTACCGCTGTCATTGGAGGATGGTTTTCCTGCAGGGAGGAAACCATGGAAAGATGCAATTTATAGATGGGGAGTGCTTGCAAATTGAACCTACTTAAAATAACAACAAGTTGTTGCCTGGGAATCATCCCTGAGTGTGTCGTGGGCCAGCAGTCCAGTCCCACTGCAGGGCATGCTCTAAGTTTGTGAATTTAGGTGGGAAAATTGGGAAATTCCACATTTTCTTTATGCAACTTCACAGTGGAGCAGGGCTCTTGCTGTTCTCCTGCTCTGAGTGTGTGGTACCAAAACACATTTTACCTGGCTCTGCTGCTTCTAGGAACAACAAAAATAGGAGTTACTCACATGTTTCATTTAGCACTGTTTGTTTTAAATTTTTTTTTTTTGGGGGGGGATAGGGTTACGTACCCAAGAAACTTCCACTCATCCACCAGGTGTAGTTCCTCAGTCTGGGCAGGGCTGTGGCAACCAGGGGCCAGCTGGTGGCTGCTGTGACCTCCCTGTGCCAATTCTCCTTCTCCCACCCCAGTTCCTCTGGGGAGGGCTGAAGGAGGCTTGTCTCGAGTGTTTTCCTGGGAAATGACAACTGTGAGCAGTGAACTCCTCCCCAGGCCACGGGTGGCACTGTCAATAACCATCCCTGAGTGGAAATGAAGCTCGCTGCAAAGCTGATGCTCTCCCACCTTCCTGGGAAGGCAAGAGCTGGATCAAGTGCCTGTAAAGCAGAATCAGGGAATTGTTTGGATGTGCCAAGATGCTGACAATCCCTTCCCCTCTGGCAGGGCTGCTTTCCTGGCTGGAGCATTGGGCAAATCCACTGTCAAAGTTTTATTTAGCTACCTATTTAGCTAAATAATTTATTTATTTACCTGTTTGTCTATTCATTTATTTCTCTATGTATTGTTTGGGTTGTTGGCAAATGTAAATTCAGACCTGTGACCCATAAAGCAAATTATCTCGGGTGTGTTTTGATGAGTCAGGTGAGCCTGAAATGCATCAAAACCTGGACAAAAATCACATTAATGAGAAGCAGCCATTGCTGCTGTGAGGGGGAAAAAAGTCTCAATTTTGGTTAATCTGTGCAGGAGATGAATGAATGACAGTGACAGTGCAGAGTGTGGAGGTGCAGGTCCCTGAGCAGGCCCATGGTGGTTTTTCTCCCCAGTGTTTGATAAGCAGTCACACAGAAATTTAATAAATGAACATCTCTGTGAAGTGGTTTTGGAAAGGAGCCTGCCTTTGCTTTGGTCTCTTTAATGAATGTAACCCTTCCTAACTTTTCTGTCTTCTCTCCATCTGGTGGAGGAGGAAGAGGCTTCATCCCAGTTATCCTTCTCAAAAATACCAGTACCAGTATTTGTGGGTTGCTGCTTGTGCCCCTGTGTGTCCCAGCCCCACGGGGAGGAACCCAGAGCTGCAGAGAGATGCTGAAATAGGAGCAAAAGGCTTTGCCAGTGAAGGGCTTTAAAGTGTGCAGCTGGAAAAGGGAGGGAGAAATGCAGCACTACAAAGGTCACAGGATACACTGATGATGTTTGGATGGAAACTCAGCTTGCTATGAATGAAACTGTGCTCTCGTGTTTTCCCCCTGGAGCTGAATGTCTAAAAACTCCTTGTTCTGTTTCTTTTTTTTTGCCATTTCTTTTTTCAGCGCCTGTGAGTTGTGCTGTAGAAATGAAAGAATGAAAAAGGGGGAAAAAGGGAGGATGGACAGCACCCACAGACAGGCTGGGAGAGGTTTAAATAGTCTGAGCTCTGCCAGGTCCTTCAGAGCTGTGACATTATTGGTTTCTGGTTATTTGCAAGGCAAAATTTAGTCTGTACTGAATGTGTGAGGTTCCTTAGCAGGGAACTCGTGTTGGCAAAGATTTCAGCTCTGCTGACCAGCGTTGTTGGATAAACTCAGAACTTGGGCTGAGCACCCCTTGGAGCTGACTTTCGGACCCCCTCGAGTGTTGATTTTATTTCCTGAGTGTGAAGGCTTGTTGCTGGTGGCTAAATTGCCTTTTCTCCCTCCTTATGCCATCCAGATTGCCTGTGTTTGCTCTGAGGTTGGTTTGAACTTTTATCAGTCCATATGCTGGTTTTACCTTCTGGGATATGATTAATTTCTGACTGTAAGGATAAATTAGTTTACACGAAAGTGTAAGAGTATTCCTTTTATTTAGGCCAGTTGCCTAATGTCAAACACATTTATAACCATTGTCTTCCTACTTAAGGAATTAATCTTAATTTAGGCTTTATGTCAAATTATTTCCCCCCTCACAGTGAACTTCATAGGATACAGCTGGGAAGGGTTCCTTGCATCCATTAATTTCCACTTTTCACACTTTCTCCCTGAAAATTATGGCTAAAAGCTCTCCCCACCAAACCCATCCGTGGAAATTCAGGTAGTAGTTTGGTTTCAGATTTAAATCAGGAAAAAAAATTCTGGCACTGGCCCCTCTGGAAAATCCCTACAGGTAGAGCTTTCTTTTATGTCTTGACAGCAGTGACAGCTTTTGGCAGCGAAGGGAATGTTTTGGTTTGGTTTTGTTTTGTTGGGGCTTTTTGTTTTATTTTGTTCTGGAACGCCAAGCTATTTTCTGGTAAACACCCGGGAACAGTTGGGCATTCTTGCTGTGATTTATCCATTTGCTGCTTGGCTGCTCCTGACTCCTTGAATTTCTTGTCCTTGCTGAGGTGAGTGGCTCAGGACTGGACCCAGACCCAAGGCTCCCTCAGCATTTTGGGGAGGAACAAGACAAACCCATAAGGACCTTAGAGAAATTCCCCAATATCCAATAATCCCCTGTGGAGGGATGAGAATTGTTGTTTTTGTGCTGCTGGAGGTTCCTCCAGAGCAGCAGCAGCATCTGCAGCTTGTGAATTCCACAATAAACACTGGCTGGGAGCTGGAGGAGCAGCTATAATTTTCTCTGTTGCCTTTTCCAGCTCCCTCACATCGTTTGCAGTGGTTTTAGGATTAAGCTTCATGCAAATAGTTCCCACTGCACCCCACCCTGTCCCAAACCCAGGGCAGCTCCACCAGCTGCTATGGTTGGGATGAAAGTGCTGCTAATTTGCTGTTACCTTTAATTTAAGGATCCTGCATCTCGGGGAAGGCTCACTGTGGTCCTGCTGTAAGAAGTTATTTATGTGTTGACTGTTCAAACACATTTATCAGTCCCAAAAGATCACTGCCTCTCCTTGCAAGGGGGAGGTTGCTTTGGGATCCTGCGTGGAAAGGTGTGTGCAGGGCATGGGAAGAGTAAGTAGGTTTTTATTTTATTATTTATTTTTTTTTTTAATGAAAGCCATCAGCATCCAGCCAGCCCTGCCTGGGCTGTCTTGTGGGGAGGTTTTGCTGTGTTTGCAGAATGGCTTTGGGTCTTTGACAGCGATAGGAAGAGCAAATCCAGCTCTGAGGAGCACAAGGAAAACAGGTTCCTTTTCCTCCCCACCTCGTGTTTTTTCGTTGCTCCTTGTTGTGTGCCTCTCTAAAAGCTGATTTTGTTAATAAAGTGAAGATCCCCCTGAAGTCTCACTGCTCCTCCTTACTCCAGTAACACCAAAACCTCTTGACCATTCCCTTTTTTAGAGCACAAGTCCTCATTTCTCCTGCAGAGAGTGGGTTTTATCAGATGGCAGGAAAGCACTTTTGGTTTTTATCAGTCGGTGTATGAAGTATTTATTTATCAGGGTTTGTTTGAAGGAGCCCAAACACAATGTTCTTTTCAATACACTGAAGAGCTCTTCAGCTGTATCACAGATTTCTTGAAGTTTGTATTTTATTACTGCATCACTTTCCAGATTTCACTTAACATCTCTGCTTAGATTTTGGTTTCCTTTCCCTCCTAGTGTAAATGAAGGATTTTATACATCATAGATAATAATTATAATTGAGAACTCTTGTGTCTTTGCCTGAAAAATCCAAGAAACTCAAAAGCCAGGGTTGTGTTTCAGAGAATTCTGATTCTGAAACTTCTGTAGCACATTTTAAATGTTCTAAACTTTTTTCTCAGCTACCTTAAAGCTAAGTAATCAAATTATTCATTGGCTATAACTGCATGTGTATTATAACATGCATACAATAAAAATTTACTTTTTTCCTTTAAAATCAAATCAGTTTTCATTTTGAAAAGATTATTTATGATGACTGAAAGAGCATTGAGTTGAAACCAGCCTTTGTTCTGGTGTGACGGTGTCAGAGCTTTGTGGGAGCTGCTTTTTTGCCTTGGCTGAGGACAGGGATCCTCCTGCCCTTGATCCAGATCTTTTTTTGGGAGTCTGTGTTCTCTGGGTCCCTGAATTGGGGCTTTCAGCACATCTTGCTCAGCCTTTGTGTTCCAGGCAGCCCTAAAGTAGGTGAGGAGATTAAATGGTAGTGAATTACTCGAAATGACCTAAATCAAGGTCTCTGGTGAGATTTATGAGATTCAGTTACACATCTTGAAACATGCTGAGAGAACACTGGACTTTTTTCTATCTTGTTTTTTTTTTTTTTGTCTGGCAGTGCAGCCTGCGTGGCTGGACAGGATGTGCCTCTTCTTTTCAAGAAAATTACTTGGACAGAGGAGATAACTGCACAGTGCTTTTACTTCGTGAGGGTTTTTTTCTTCCTCTTGGGTGTTTTGGAGGGGACAGAAGGATAAATCCCAGGGTGATGTTGAATGAGGTGTCTGTCCAGCCAAAGGTGCTCCCTGGGTCAGCTGGAAACAGGGACAGGGGGATGCAGCTCATGCCTCAAATAAAACTCAACTGCAAAGAGCAATCAAAAAACAACTCCAGGAATGAGTCAGAGCTTTGTACAGTCTGGACTCAGATTGTCAGGAAGCTGAAATGTGTCTGCAGTTACCCCTTCCTTCATTCCTTTCTCCCTTCACTCTGTTCCCCTCTCTGATTCCTGCTCTTTTGGGGACTAAGAAGGAAATAAACACTCCCCTGAAACCTCCCAACACAAACAATCAGGTTTGCTATTTTTAAGCGTCGTTTTTTTGTGATTCTCCCAAAGTTCTTTTCGCTCCACTGGGATTGAGTTTGCATGCCTGTTTTCTTTAAGCTTTATTTTTAGGAGTGGAAGGCTTGTGTGAACTTCAGTGCTGGCAGAGATACTGCTTTGCCAGTCCTGGATGTCGAATTTGTATCTTAAAAATCTTGAAATCTTCCAAGCTGCCAAGAAGAGGGGCCAGGTGAGAATGTGAGGGATGCTCATTTTGCCACCTCCTGCACTGGGATTGTGTAATCATTTCCCTACATCTGTGAGGAACCTTTAGTGTTGCAGCCAACCTTTGCTGTTCCCACTGAAGCTGAGCCTTGGGAAGATTTTTAATCTAAGCAGGAGGAAGTTTTTGAACGTTAAATGCATTTTTTTGAGGGTAGAGCAAGCACAGCAGACTATTTGTGGGCTGATTCCTTGTGTAGAACAAACTCTCTTTCCTTGGGGTGGGCTCCCTCATTGCTGGGGGATGGATTTTTGGGGTGTTTGTGGAGAAGAGGGGTTGTCCCAGAGGAAACAGAAGATTCCTTGTTGCTGCAGAGACCTTCTCCTTGTTTTTAGTGCCTGATGCTGGGAATTCCCTCCTGCTTTTTGACCTGGTTTTGCCCAGCAAGAGGAGGGGCAGGAGGCTGCTCTGGTCCTGTCTCAGTGCTGTTCCCCCAGCTGAAGGTGTTCATGCCTGCCTTTGAGCAGAACACACAAGGAAAACGCTGCAGAGCAATCAGATGTGTTGGAGGAAGGGGAAAAGTGTGTCAGGAGCAAAGAGAAATCCACTTTGCCCTGGCAGTAATTAGGCTGGGCTTGAAATTTCAGCCAGTGCCTGGTTCTTTGGTGATTTCATTTCCTACGTGCCAGGGCTTGCTTTGAGGTCAGGCTGTTCATCGTAGCATTTTCTGCAGCCTGGGAGTTCTGTGCTGGTGGTGACACTGGGGATGGCTTCTATTACTGATGGCAAATTGCTTAATAATGTGGTTACTCTAAATAAACTAATACTGCAGACTGGCTTGTCTTAATATTATTTCCTACACCTACTATTAACTTGCTGGTGTGGGGGATTTTATTTTTGGGTTTATTTTTGGTTCTCTTGCTCAGCCAGATGCAGCTTTTTTTGAGCAGCAGTTCTGTAACCATCCATTCAAGCCTTCAGAGAGTTGTAACAGCAAACAGTGCTTCTTCCTAGAAAGGCTTAAAATGCCACTTAACACTCCAGGCTCATGCCTTGAACTCACCAAGCCTCTTCTTGTTAATGGCTTAATTGCTGTCATTTTGATCTGGGTAGAGGTTATTTTCAGTTTTCTCCTGTTGGCAGGGTGGTTGTAGATGAATTCAGAAGTCCACTGAACGCAGCAAGTGGAAGAGAATTCATCAGTGAGTTCATTTTTGAGGCTCTTTTTTTCCCTTTGCTTGTTAAGAGCTTCCTTGGTTATATTTTCTTTAACACACAGTTCACATGCAGCAAACGGGGAAGGAGCAGAACCCAGTTGGGTGCAGGAGAAGTCAGCGTGGATGACTCAACCTTCATCTCTTCTATAGGTCCTGATTCAAATTCTCTCCCTGTTTGCAGCAGTGGAAATGTCACCAAATGTTCCCCCAGTTGGGAGGGCTGGGAGTGGCTCCTGCTGCCAAAGGTGCTGCTGGGCTCGGGCTCCTCCTGGCAGCTCTGGCACAGGAATGGGAGCCTGGGGATGCAGAGTGGGAGGATGAATCACTTTTCTGCTCCTTTTGGACCCGAACTGGAGCCGGGAGGAGCTTTTTTGGCTCTGCACAGCTGCAGATAGGAGGAGGAATCCTGCCTTGGGTGTGCAGCTGTCTTAGGAGCACCGAGGTGCTGATGGGGCTCCTGGGGCTTGAGTAAAGTTGGGTTTCTGTGTTTTTTTTTTTTTTTTAAAGGCTGATATTTCTGTGACAATTACAAATCACAACAATTAATGTTTATAGACATAGCCTGAGTCCATGGCTTTATTTCTGGCAGTGGATTTTATTCACAAAGAATGAAGAAGTCGTGCTGAGATGAGCAGCATCCCTGGGCATTGGCATTTATTCCCAGTGTGTGCCTACTGGTTTTGATATATTTGGATTTCCTTGCAAAGTGATAGAGGTTTGCTGGTGTTGTTTTGTTCTTGCAAGGCAGAGTGGCTGCTGATTTCAGCTTCTGTGGCTGCCTTGCTGTGTAGTTTTGTGAATCACACAGTACCTGTTGTCTGTGTCATTGGAGGAATGCTGCTGGATCAGTGGGATTTTAATAATTCGAGATAATTCAGGAAATTCAATGGAAAATTGACCCTCACTATTTCAAACCCCAGCAGTGTGCCAGAGGAGCACCTGAATGAGCTCTGTACAGCCCCTGGCCAGGTAATTCAATGGAAAATTCAGGTAATTCAGTGGAAAATCACTGGATTGTGGCTCAGTGTAACTGGGATGTATTTATTGTGAGAGGATAAGTTCACTGTGCATCTCTGTCCTCTAAATCTCCATCGGGGTTGTGTTTAAAACCTCACCCAGGCTGGAAATGGAGGTGGCCTGGAGGTGACATCAGCCAGCTCCTGTTGGGAAGGTGACACTTCATGCTCTTGGGGGTCTGTCACAGCCTGTCTCGATGATCCTGGAGGTCTTTTCCAAGCTGAATGTTGTGTGATCCTGTGAAGGAGCTGGCTCATGGACACCTCCACACCTGCCCTGCAGTTTTCCCTCAGCCAGTTTTCCTCTGCTGTTGTTTTCAATCACAAACTCCACCCCGCGCTGGGTGAGCAGAGCTTTAAAACCCACAGTCTCAAGACTGCCTTGGCTCTGACTTCCTGGCCAGAGCTGACATCCAAGGAGAAGCTGTTTTGGGCTTTAAATAGCTCTGGCAGGGAGGTGGACAGGAGCACACAATGTGGCCGTGGGGCTCTGGGCTATTCTTAGAGGACAATGGCCGGAATGAAAAACCGCGGCCGCTGCGGCACGTTCGGGCCATTGTGTGCTGTGGTGTTTTCAATTCTGAGAGCCACGGGGCCTTCAGGATCTTCTCCTCTTGCTGGGGACCTCTCAGTGTCTTTATTTTGTGGGGAGAGTGGAGGTTCTGAGGGGAAATGGCTCCTGAGAGGAGACCCCAGTGTGCTGCACGAGGACCGGCCTTGCCGCCTGTTGGTGACGCAACTTTGAAAAGAGGGAACTGAAACCTCTTGAGGAGAGAATTTTCTGTCCCTTCTGTTTCGGGTGTGTTGTGAAATCAAGGAAAGGACAAGCTGATATTATATGTGGATGGAGGTGGTCGTGGATGCTGCAGCAGGAATCAGTGATTGAAGTGTGTGGTGGTGTGGGGAGCGTGTCCGTCGGGCGGTTTGGGTTGGGGCCCTCCCCTTGGAGGATGATATCTGAAATCCTCTCTACAAAGGACAGGTGGGAGGAGGAGTTTCTCTTCCAGCTTTATTTTTAAGGGCAGAGCTTTCTGCAAGGAAGCTGCCACATGCTTCTGCTTCCAGTGGCTGCCACAGGGGAAGCAGCTGCTGTCACCAGGCACCTCCGCTCCTTCCTCTGCAGCCTCTCGACTTTGAGGAAGATAATTTGCATTGCTGAGTGGTGTGGCTGATGCAAGCTGCAAGTGTGGAGCTGTTTGTGCCAGCCCAGTCCTTCTGTCCATCATCTGCAAGGCTGCTCAGTGTCACTGTGCCTAAAAATGAAGGCTTTCAAGTCGGGCTGAGGTGGGGAACTGGGGAGGATCAGGCTGTCTTCAGATTGATTGGCTTGACTTCCTTCCCATGCAGTGGTTTCTTAGCTGCACCTCAGGAGATTAAAAGCTGGACATCCTGTTCTAGGGAGGTTTTACCCCTGTGCCTTGCTGGCTGGGTTACTGGGATGCAGGAATGCTGCAAGGATGGATGTGTTATTCTTTATCTGGTTAATTCCTAGTCCAGTCCAGCCACGCTGTGGGACAGCCAAGGGGAGCATCAGCAGTGCTGCTGTGAAACTCAGGGTTTTCTTAAAAGTCATTTTAATCTAGGGAGGTTTTACCCCTGTGCCTTGCTGTCTGGGTTACTGGGATGCAGGAATGCTGCAAGGATGGATGTGTTATTCTTTATCTGGTTAATTCCCAGTCCAGCCCAGAGCACAGGTCCAGCCACGCTGTGGGACAGCCAAGTGGAGCATCAGCAGTGCTGCTGTGAAACTCAGGGTTTTCTTAAAAGTCATTTTAATCTCCCCTGGCTGCTGCAGCATGTGTAATTCAGGACTTTAAAAGCTTGTCCACTGACTCTGTCTTGCTGCAGAGCATCTGTACTTGCTATGTAATCCATGCTCTTTGAGCAGATGACTGTGTCCAGGGTTTGCTGGTCTTTTTTTTTTTTAACTATAATTTTATTCCTTTTTAATTACAGCATCCTCTGCAGATGTTGGAGTGTCATAAAAATGAAATGTGGAAACGAATGCAAAGTTGTCATGGCTTGCTCCACATTCTGGGTAGTAATTAAGCTGTCAGGGAGTAGTGGAAAGTTCGTCTGCTTTATCTGTGTGTCCTTTGGCAAATGACCTCTGGGCTCCTTAATGGGAGAGGCAAATGTGCAACGAGCTGGATCCAGTGCCTTGGCTGGATCAGTGTGTCTGCTTTGGCAGATAAAGGATAAAAACTGCCCTGGATAATCAAGTCCAAGATTTGGGGGGTTATTTAATAGCTGGAGCCATTGCTGATTGCTGTGGAGGCAAATTGAGGTAGAAATGAGCAAGAATACCCAGATGTGAGTATTTTTTTTTGTTCTGGTTGGTAGCAGGGAACAGTGGCAGGCTGTTAGTGCTGGGGGATTGCTGGTGTGACTGGGAAAAGCAGCTGGGGAATTGGACAAGCAGGTCCAGAACAGGCTGAGGTGGAACAGGACCAGCTCTCAGGGCTAGCAAAGCTCCTTGGACATCTCTGGAGACACTGCAGGATCCAGCCTGCCTGGAAGGAACCCTCACTGCCGGGTCTGCTCTTGGGTTTTATAGCTGGAAAAGCTGGAAGGTGAAAAGATAAGCCATGAGTGGATCCCAGAAGGATCCACGTTTCCTCCCCTCTGTCTGCTTTTAAAGATTTTTCTGGCTGTCTCTAACACGTTCGTTTTGTGTAATCCTGTCTGGCAATTTGTTTCAAGATGTTGGGGTGGTTTTTTTTTTTTTTTTTGGTTTTTTTTTAAAGCTCTTGTCTGAATGTTTTGTCCAGATGGTCTCAGTGTGAGTCAGACTGGAAGGTGCAGTGGCTTGCTTTGATAAGGTTGCTCTCTCTGTGCAGAGAGTGGATGGTTTTATAGGAGTGAAAAAACAGATCTCTCGTGTTAATGGGAAATTACCATTCAGGCTTTAAAAAAAAAAAAAAACAAAAATAGGACCAGAGCAGCTGAAGCTTTCACTGCTCATTTCCCTCTGTAAGTTATTCTGATGTTCCTGTGAAAGTGTTGGATTTTAAATGGTGATAACAAATCCATCTGTCCTGGCTCTTCACAGGAATGTCTCTCCACAGTAGAGGTCCACCACCATGAGAATTTACAAATGTCAGTCACAGCTTAATGCCATCAATGATTTATACACCTAACGAGCAGTAAGAGCTAATGAAATGTTGTGTATTGATAATTCATAACTCAGCCATGCCAATAACTGGAGTTCCTAAGTTATCTGAGATGTTGTCAGCTTGTAAATCAAATTTAAGTAAGTTTTATTGAAAGTTACACGTGTAACTTTATCAATGGAGGTTTTACTACACCATTTATTTACGTGTTCATTATTGTTTAGATAATATTTGTAGACCTTCCTGGCACAAGCTTTTGCTAAGTATTTCCAACAAAAACCCCTGAACCCAAACAAAATGCTCCATTAATTTTGGTGTATTAGTGAGATTGAGAACCAGGGATGTTCCAGGGCTGGTTGGATCTCTGGAGGAAGTTTCATTTCTCTACCTCAGTGGATTTTTTTTTTCCTCAAGGAGGGTGGAAAAACCTCCATCACTAAGCTGACCCTGACTTTGCCCTGATTGATGCAGGAATACCTGGGCTCTCTGGATCCTCCTGGAATCCCTGGGCTCTGTGAATCCTCCTGGAATTCTTCTGGAATTCCTGGATCCCCCTGGAATCCCTGGGCTCTCTGGATCCTCCTGGGCTCTGTGGATCCTCCTG
>JANPWX010000652.1:86889-173502 GCA_024734555.1 Trochalopteron elliotii | reverse complement strand
AAAATCAACCCCTCACAATATTTGACACAGCACAGCTGAAACACTTGGAGGGGAGATTTTGGGAGGCGAAAGGAGCCCTTGTTTAACTTCTGTTTTAATCAGCAGCAGCAGAGGAAATCTTAACGCTTAGGAGGAAAACGTGTAAGGTTTTAGGATGGAGTTGTGGCTGCTAAACAGCTACTCCACTGTGGAGCAGAGGGAAGGATGGGGAGGTGAAGGGCTGCAAACAGAAACTCTCTCTAAAATAAGCCAGGAAAGCACAGCAGAAACTGCTAGAAGCTGGAGTTGGGAGAAATGTGCCAGAATTGTTTTTAAAATTTAAAAAAAAAAAAAATTGGTTTGTTTTTTTTTTTTCTTTCTCTAAACCCCAAAATCCATCTTTCTGCATCGGAGATTTGGGGTGAAAGAAAAGGACAGCCAAATATTTCTGGGCTGTTTTGCAGAGAGTTTTGGCACCCATCACTCCAGGGCTGTGTTTTGGGGAGAGGGAAGCTCCTGAGCACCCTGTGGGGGAAGAACCTTGTCCTGAACCCATCCAAACCCCCCTGACACAGCTGCAGATGGATCCAGGGAATGTCCCCTGGGATGTTCCCCAGCAGAGCAGCTGGAGCTGCTCTTAAACTCAGCTTTTTTTGTCTCCTGGACCTGTTCTGCTGCCTCTTCCTGCTGGATTTATTCTAGAATAAACAGATATTTCTGTCTGAGAGCCTCTCCCTGTACAAAGGAACCTGAGGTGCTTTGTGAGCTCGGCAGCACCACATTCTTCATTCAAATCTGCTCCTGCTCTGAAGGGAAGAGAGCCCTGGCTGCCTCCTTCCCTCCCTCCCCACACCCAGGCAGCTCATGGCTTGCAAATGAATTATTCCCGTGGTTCCTGCAGGGTGTTTCTGTGCATTTCCCACACTTTTGGGGCTCTTGGATTCCTTCCTGCACTCTGGTGCTTCGTGGAGAGGCTCAGCATTGATCACTGCTCAGGAGACTTCCCCCAGACTGGATAAATTTTTATTATTCCTTCATGACTTTTTGGGGTTTTTTTTGGTGGTGCTGAAGGTGTTCAGGAGTGGTGTCAGTGGGGTTGGGGTGGTGCAGGGGCTGGTGGAGGAGCAGGAGTTAAATTTCCCTTCCCTGTGGTGTGATCCTTGTGCAACACCCGCTGGGAATCCCCACTCCTGCCCTCCCTCCCAGAGAGGATCCAGAAACATTCTACATTTTTACATTTTAGTCACAACCAGCCTTGGTTTTGTGAGAAATCAGGAGGAATTTGATGGGAAATGTGTCCAGCACATGCTCAGCTTCACTCCTTGCTGAGTTTATTCCCTGTTGTTGTGAGTAACTGGGAGCACATCTCCAGCTCCTTGCACTGATAACACCTTTTGCTTTTATTTTTTTTTGTGATTAACACAGCAAGGTTTGAGGGAAGAGTCGTTTCTTCCTGAGAGAAAGGTTTGGGTGAGCAGTAAGGGGGAGAGTGTGATGGAAAATCTGAATTTGGTGCTTCAGGGAGACTTGGTTTGCCCTGGGCCAGAAGAAGAAAGGGAACTAAAGCAGGAAAAAAACCCCTTTATATTAAAAATATTCACCAAATTTTTGGCCATTTATGCAGTGTTGGCTCTGTCACCCTGCAGGAGAGGAAGCCATTGAAATAATTATGTAAAAATTCTTTGGAGAACATACTATTCCAGGTTGTTCAGTGGGCCCAAAGCAATTCCTGCCTCCCAGGGCCACAAACACTCGGGGTGCTCATTACAGGAGGCTACAAAGAGGTTTTTTTAGTTCAAATTATTCTCTAAATCTTGAAAATATGAACTGGGGGATGTGTGTGTGTGTTGTCTTTGATTTCAATAATAGTCCAGCTGTCAAAATGACTTTTAAATTGTTTATTCTGTAATTCCATGCTGCAAAACAGTGATAAAATGTAGTTTTACTACTTGCCCGTGGTGTTTTTTCCAGCATTCAGAAATTGGGAAAGCGTAAGCAAAGCTTTGCCTGAAGTTTTTTTTTTTTCTTTTTTTAATTTTGGCTTGGTGTCAGTTGGGGGAAAACCTTTAACTGAGTACAGACAATCCTAAAATAGCCCTGAAACTTCCTGGAGAGGAGGAGCTGCAAAGCTCCTGCTGTTTGCATGTGGGTTATTTGAAATGTATTGATAAACTTTTATTTCTTTTGAGTAAACAGTTGTAGAACCTAAAAATAGATGATTATTACCTGATGTACTCAAGCACGTTGCCCTTATCAGGCTTGTTTTGAGGAGTTGCTCACGTTCTGCTGTTGGAATTAGGGCCATGAGTCCCTGCCCAGGGGAATTTAATCTGAGTTCTGGTTTTAAACATCCTCCCCAAAAGTCAACAGCATGGGCTGTGTTTTGATGATAGCAAAAGAGACCTTCATTAGACAGAAAAAAAATAAAAATTAAATATTTAATTTGAATTCTGGATGGATTAAATACCTTGGCAGCTTTGTCAACATGGTTAATTGCAGAACTTTGAGCATCAGCTTAAAAGCTTTGCAGCCTCACATCACTTTGCAGTGTGGGAATATCAGAAGAGTGGTGGTTTTTTTTTGTGTGGATATAGAAAACCAATGTCCAGGCTGGCTGTGGTCAGTGGGATTCTGGAAGGTTATAAATTTTGCAGGTGCCAGCTGTGCTGGAGGCAGCACCCAGGGCTGATGCAGCTGCTGCCACGCTCCTGCAAGTGGCTCTTGTTTGGTGCCTGGAAAATCTGGGAGCCCCAGGTAATTAGTGATGCACATATATTAGGGTGTAGGTGAGGAAATAAAAGCTGAATATCCTCAGTTCTTCCCTGAGACCGAGACCAGCCTTAATTTTTGCTTTTAAGCACGTCTGGCGTCCTCTCCTCTCACTTCATTAATGCAAATCTCCCAGCACTCGTCTTGCACCTCAAAACAATTTCATCAATCTCTGTTGGAAAGAATTTCAGCTCCCAACACCTCCAGCTCTGTTTATATATTTATAACTACAAAGGGATTCTTGTCAGTTTGTGTTACCCGTTGCTATTATTTCTCAAATGGAATATCTGGCTGTAGAAAGAGTATTTACCTTTTGCAGGGCTCACAGTGGTTGTGAACCTGAATCTCCCTCCTGGCTCTGGTCTTAAACAAAAGGCTGCATTTCCTCCTCTTATATCATTTTCACTTCAAAGCCGAGCTTTTAGATTACCAGGGAGATTTTTTAAGGCTGTGATGATCAACAGCTTTTGGCTGGTGACACAGTTTGCTCCCTGGAATTCTGTTAATATATAAAGGCTTCTTGAAGTCATTAAACCTCCCAGCCACGTTGAGGTTGCTGGGCTGGGCCTGTCATTAGTCACAGCCCTGTTTGTAATCATGTACCAATAAAAATAGTCAGAAGTACTAAGTCCTTCACTCTTGGAGTACAGCCTCTCATAAGTGATGGCAGGAGAAATGTGAATAATTTAGTGATGTGGTAAGAACATGTCAAAATATGTGATTCAGCGCATTCTCTGAAAGTTACTTGTATATTTGAACAGTTATTGCTTTTACTCACGAGCTGTGGTGTTGGGTGGTTTTAACTTTTGCAGACTGAATGGAGTGTTGGCTTTAAACCCAGCTGTAATCTTTAATTTGACTTCCATGGAGTCTCCAAAGGGGGATGCCAGGACATCTCATTCTGATGTTCAGCACCCGAGTGTGTGGCAGCTTCCAGGAGAACAGGGCTTGAAAAAGGATGAGGCACAAGATCTAAAATCACTGCTCCAGCTCTGTCTGAAGTGGAGATTTAATTCAATTTGGCTTTTCTTGCCTTTCCTGTGCTGTGGGGAGGGGGGGGAGCCTGAAAGATAAGCTTGTGTTAGGCTGGGTGTGCAATTCATTGTGGTTCCTTCTTAGTCAGGGCTTAACTGAGCCACACAGCCCGTGCTGGCTGCCACCTTCCCATTCCTGGCTGGGTCCTGCTGTCCCTGGGCTGTGCCTTGGTGCTGGCAGTGCCATGGGGTGGGGACAGCTGTGGGACCACCAGGCACGGCTGGCTTTGGAGCTGGGCTCTGCCCGGGGCAGCAGATCCGTGTGGGTGAGAGCTTTGCTGTTTCATCTGGGCGGGAGCTGGGCCTTGGTGGTTGTGTTTTGCTGCCATCCCACTCCTTTCCCAAGCTTTGTCATCTTTTTATCCAGCGTGGCACTGGGGCTGGGGCGGGGACTCCTTGGGAAAGCCACGGCGTGGATGCAGGAGATGGGTGAGAGATACTGAGCAGCAGCTGGGGCTGCTCCTGCCTCCTCCTGGTGCCCTGTGCTGGCAGCCTGTGATTCACCCTGCTGCCATCCAGCTAGAGCGCTTCCAGCTCATCCCTGGGAAGAGCTGAAACCCTTCCTAGGCCAGGGACATGATCCTGCTTGGTGCAGGAACCTTCCTTTGAGTCCATGAAGGAGGGCTCAAGGCTCTGAGGTCACCCTTTCTTAGGTCACTGCATGACCTATGGGAGAATGGACAAGCTGGTACAGGAGATTTGGTTCCATATCCCAGCTTTGTAGGATGCTTAAGCCTTGAAAAGTCAACTTTGAGAAATTCTTTTTCCAAATGTGGATGTTGGGTGCTGTGCCCAGAGCAAGGTGCAGTCCCAGTCACTGTGGATATCTCCCTGCTCTGGGTGGAGTTGTTTGATGAAAACACAAATCCTTGCTGGGAGCTCTGCAGAAGTCTGCTGTGTTTGGTGGAGTTTGAGGATGCTGAGGATCATGGAATGCTTTGGGATGGAAGGGACTTAAAGCTGATCTCCTTCCACCCCCTGCCATGTGCAAGGGCACCTTCCAGGTTGCTCCAAGCTCCATCCAACCTGGCCTTGAAGACTTCCAGGGATGGGGCAGCTGCTTTGGATGGGGAATGGAAAATGGGACTGAAATACAGAAGACAGAAGATCCTTCCTTACCCTCTGAATTCATTATAAACTGGACCTACCCCCTGCGTGCTACATGGAATGTTGAAAAGGTGGTTGCAGAATGGATAAAAGTCAAGTCAGGCAACTGTCCAGGATTATACAATGGTCTGTCCCTCGGTGACCCAGGTGACTTTATGATCCGGTGATGGAAACGAATAAAACCATTTGTTTGAGGTGGATGGAAAACTTTGTGGCCACTGAGGATGTTTGCATTACGTAGCTGTCAGCTACGTGAGCTTGAAATAACAATGGACAGAATTCAGCAATACAGGGCAAGGCTTACCAGAGGAATACCTGGTGTTTAATCCTAATTTTGCTCCTGGTATCTTGACCATGAATTCAGTTGTGTTTATTCACCTTCAGGCCCTTGAAGCACTGGCAGGAGGAGCAGAAGAATCTTCAGGAGGTTGTTCCTTGTCTTCAGCCATCACAGTGGGTGGCATCGCCAAGCTCTGAAGGAAAGGAGGGGGAAAGGCTTTTTTTTGGTGTTTAACGTGGCTGTTAACCTAATAACCTGTGCAAATTAAACGATGCAGAAGCCGTGGAGTCGGGACTGGGGCGGTTGTTGTGACTGGAGACATGAAAAGTCCCGTGTAATTCGGTGACCCTCGGGTTAGAGCACGCACGGCCCCGACTCCGCCGGGGGATGTGCTCGGAGCAGGCCCGAAAAAAATACCTTCTGCTTGTGTAAGCAGTGGGAAAACAAGCAGACACTTTATACTCTGGAACAGCCCAGTAAGCCTCAGGAAATTCCTGCATTCTTGATTTTATTTTGCGGCAGAGGGCTGCGGGGCGTGTGTTTGAAAGATGAGCAAGGTT
Organism: Trochalopteron elliotii; assembly: GCA_024734555.1. Taxonomy (NCBI): domain Eukaryota; kingdom Metazoa; phylum Chordata; class Aves; order Passeriformes; family Leiothrichidae; genus Trochalopteron; species Trochalopteron elliotii. Next base: position 167,773 of record JANPWX010000652.1, on the reverse strand, counting down.
GCCTCGCTCCGGCCCAGCGCCGCGGCCTCGATAAGCCGGGCCTGAATGGCTCATTGTTCCCTGCGGGAGCCCGATCAGCTGTCACTGCTCCCCTCCGAAACACTGCCTTTATTTATAAAGAAAAGTGCTGAGATCGCGTTTCACACTGAAGGAGAAGTTGCTGGTTCTCGGGGCTGTTCAGTGAGAGAGCTGTGTGTGAAGTGTCCCACCTCGAGAGCCAAGAGCTGCCTTGTGACTTTCTAATTAAAACACTCGTGTTCTGCTGATCTTGTCTTTGAGAGCTCCTGGGTTTTTTGGAAGGGGTTCTTTGTGGTTCTGCATTTGCTCCAGAAGGTGGTTTTCCAATTGAGAACACCGTGGAGAATGTCCAATTTTGGTGGGTTGTTGCCCTCGTGAAACGTCCATCAGTTGAGGCACGGAGGAGGATGGGTGGTCATACCATGATGTGCCTGAATCTGATATTTGCCATCCCTACCCCAGTCCTCTTCTCTAACAAGGTGTCTGCTGCTCAGCCATGCTGAGAGGATTGCTGACTTCCAAAAAAATTGCAGACAAGCAATCCCTAAATGCACACATAAAAACATCATGGGCAAAATTTGCTGCATTTGAATCCCGACTTTCTCAATGTGCTTAGCAGAAAACACCAGATCTGCTCAGGGATTTTCTTTGTGGGTTCCCTTTCCATGAGTCCTTAACTTACTAAAATTAGTAAGTAATCTTTTGTCCAGTAGCTTCTGCAAAGGTCACAGAGTTGTTTCTGTGTTGGGAACATCCCTTTAGGTGAGGAAAGGGTGGAGGAGAGAACACAAAGGGAGGAAAAGCTTTCTGATGTTCCTTTTTGGATGTCAGACCTGCAGGTGAGTGTCAGGTTAAGGATCAGGAGAAGTGAGTGATTGCAGCAAGGCAACATCACCTTCCTGGCAATTTTGGTGCTGTTATCACCTCCTTTGCTTTAGAAAGTCTTACTGGCAAAGCCTCAGGTGGGATGGGGGTGTCTGGTTAAACCTGTCACTGGTGCAGAGCCTTGCAAATCCTTGGGTGGGTTTGTGGCTGGGGCTGAGTGTGTGCAGCACGTGTTGAGCATCAGCAGCAAAGTTTTCCATAAGTGCTGGCAGGTCTGATGTGTGTGAGCATCCCAGCTTTCTCTTCTCTGGCTCTGCCAGTCCTCAAACACCAGCTGGGATGGGGCAGACAACAAAGGCAGCTCAAAAAGCCAAAGGGATCTCCAGAGCTGTGGTAAATGCAGCATGCAGATTTCACCTGGTGTGGCTCGTGCTGCCCCGTCCATCTGTGGTTGGGTTCCTCTTGGGTTTGTCACCCTTAGAGGGTGCTGAGCCCTTCCTGGGGTGACCCCACACTCTTCCCACCTGAGCTGGGGCATCCCTGAGCCCGGGGAAATGGCAGAGCTGGAGTGGTTTTGGTTCAAGACGTACAGAGGCAGCTCAGGTTGATTTATTTGCCTGTAGCTGTGCTTCCTGGTGAAGAAACACAGGTTTTCTGGTTTTTAAGATTCTCTGCTGAGGAAAAAAATAAACCTGACCAGCTTTGCCCCCCACATTAAAGTGTTGACTCCTCTCTTTCAACAACCTTGCTGGCTGTATTTCCTCCTTGCAGCAAAAACCCCCTGGGCCCCGCAAGGCTGAGAAGTTTGGAACAACCAAATTCAGTGCTAATCAAGGTCATCTTCAAGCTTGAAAAACCCCACATTCGTGCAGATTTTTTGTATATGTATATATATATATTTTTTTTTTGGCAAGCCTGCCCGGGAGCCATGTTTCCATACATGTGGTTTGGGTTTTGGAGTCCCTAAAATAAAGATGTGGGGTTTTGTTCACGGCAAATCCCGGATTCCTTAAAACTCTTCCCGCAGATGTGAGCACGATCCAAGGCAACTGATCCTGGGAGTGCATGGCAGGAATGAAACCATGGAGGTCCAGATGGTTGTTTTGTTTTTCCTTTTACCCTGGGCAAAGGGACAAACTCACAGAGGAGCCAAGCTGCTCTCTGTGATTTTCCGTATTTCAGGAATCAGTGGTGAAGTCGTTGATTTCTTAAAAAAAAAAAAAATTGGATTTGGGAAATGCTCCCTCTCCCCACCTTCCCTCGTGGTGCTGGAGTTGTGGGCGCCTGCAGTCGCACTGTGGAGGTGTGAGGAAAGCTGTGAAACCTGAAGTTTTATTGCTGGTTCTGGGTTCAGCCTGCAACAACACATCTTGGAAAACCTTTGGAGGGAGGGAGCAGCACTCCCAGTCAAGCCATGGCAAATCTCTGCAGTTTCACTGCTCAAAGACCTTTAGATGAAAGGGCATATTTTATTGATTTCATGTTGAGTTTATTGCCTGTGTAAAAGCCAAATAGCCTTTGCTGGCTGCATCACTGAATATTTCTGCATTTTTAAGCTGGGACTGACACACTTCTGCTGTGTTTTCTTGCCCTGTTTGACCGTGAGTGAGTCATTTTACTATTCTGTCCCTTAAATTCAGGATCAATGGGATAAGGAGAACATGTGGCTAATGGGAGAAGCTTTCATGTTTGTAAAATGCTGGAAAACTGTTTGTAAAATATTATGTTAACCTAGAGACATTCATAATAATTACGCTGTGATTGTGGATATAAATTAATAATTAATTATAATCTTAACACCTATGTCTGTGTGCTTTATGGGGGCCTTAGATGGAGATCTGTTACTTGCAGATATTTTAAAAGGAAAAGGAGCCTTCCTGGAGATGATTTCCTAATGGGAAGTGCTCTGGTGTTGGCTCTCCAGAGGGGTTTCTTCATCTCTTTCATGGCTTGGTTTATAATGAGCTGCACAGCTAGAGACTCAGGAACAAACTGAATAATCTGAATGTGGTGCCTTTGGGGAGTGCCCCAGAATGTGCAACGTCTTGTTTCTGCATCAGGAGTAGTTTGCAGAGGAATTTGATAGAAATTCCCTGAAGTGATTTGCTGAGCTGACGTGGGGGGATTGCAGACTTCAGACCTTTTTCCAGAATGAGATTCAGTACATTTTTAGGCAGTGACCACTCATTCCCCCATGCCAAAAATGCACTTGACACTTGTAAGGGATGCACTTTTCAGCAGCAAAAGCTTTGCTGTGCAGCAGACTGCAGGGTTTGGGATGGATTTCCTGTGATTTCTGTGTCCAAGATGCAACCCCAGTCATTTTCTGCCTGCAGACAGAGTTAATCACCACGAGGGAAGCCTGGCTGACACTAACGAGGGAACATATTTTTTTTCACGACGTTTTGCTGGAGAATTGATGGTGTTTGCTGTGATGGGATTGTGTTTTAATCTGCAGTGCTTTTATTTGTTGCAGAGATCCGTGCCCAGTTGGTAGAGCAGCTGAAATGCCTTGACCAGCAGTGTGAGCTTCGGGTCCAGTTACTGCAGGACTTGCAGGATTTCTTCCGCAAGAAGGCAGAGATTGAGATGGATTACTCCAGGAATTTGGAGAAGTTGGCTGAGAGATTCCTGGCTAAAACTAGGAGCACCAAAGACCAGCAATTCAAGTAGAGTATTTGCCTTTTGTTTCTGCCCTTTTTTTCCCCTCCCCCTGCTGTAGAATCGATTGCAAGGATAGGAATGGAAAAGGGAGCTCTTAGAGTGAATGTAGGCACCAGCTCTGCTCTGAATTCCAGAGCCAAACATTCCCCAGGTTTGTGTTGGACACAGAAGCCATTCCCTGTTTCTGGGTGCTCATTTATGTCAGTAATTCCTGGTAGGTCACGTGTTGTTAACAGGGACTGGGATGTAAGAACTGGAATGTGCAAAAGGAGTCATTTTCTTGGGAAGGGTGGGCAAAGCTGTGTGCCAGATTTGATGGACAAAGCCAGGATTTCCTTCAGTGTCAATGGCTTTGGTTTTCTGAAGGGAAGCTGTTCCCAATCTGTTCCCTGCTGTCAGTTCTCTGGTTTTGGGATCCCACACACGCTCTGTGTGGGAGTTGTGTTGCAGCTCTGCTACTATCACTTCAAACAGCAGGGAAATAAGGCCAGTAGCACTTCCAAAGAGAGCTGTGCCACTGTGGGTGGGGGAATCCCTGGATACCAAGCTGGTGGGACTCAATTAAAACCTAAACGTGTCCTCACTGACAATCTCCTGACTCTCCTGCTTGAAACATCATTTACAAGTGGGTCTGGCCGTGCTGCTGGACTTGTTGCTGGGTGTTGGTTCTTCTCCACTTGTCTGAGTTGGGATGAGTGGTGCAGATGGAACTTGGGTCCACATCCTCCTGATTCTTCTGAGGTGCTTTTCCCAGGAGAAGGGGCTGCAGGAGGGTGGGTGAGGGTGAGGAAGGGGCTACATGGCACGGCCACGTGAGCCCAGCACAGCACTCCTGTGCTCCCCATCTGGGCAGTGCTCAGCCTTGTTGGGTTGTGTTGTCAGGGCAGCAGCTGGGGAAAACACGGAGCAGCAGCAGCAGCAGCCTTGGGATCTGAATCATTTCTGCTCTGGACATTTTGGGCTGAGAGGATCCATCTGGGGCTGCCCCCGCCCAAAGCTCAGCGTCACTTCTCGCATTGTTTGGGTCGGGACGTTCTCCCTGTGTTTGTGTTGTGTTGTTGCTGTGTTTGGAGGGATGTGGGGACACAGCAGCAGCTTCCCGTTCCCAGCAGCAGCAGCTCTTTGTGGGAGCCATTAAGGAGGCACCATTTTAAGTTTCCTGTCTGCACAGCTTTGATGTCGCTCACTCCGGTTCTCATTTAGAGCACACGTTGTGCTGTGTTCTCAGGAAAGCCTGAGCAGAGCTGTGTGACAGACTGGGGAAGAGTTATTCTGCATAACCATGGACCTGTCAGAGTCTGAAGGATTTTTTTTTTCTTTTCCTTTAGAGTGAAAGTGTTGTTACAACTATAAACTCTGCACGTCCTGCAGGTGCCTTTCAGATGGCACTAAAGAGATGGTGTCTCAAATTGCGATTTTCCTCTGCAGTGTGATCAGTGTTTTCAGTTGATTTGGTTGTTATTTCTGGTGGAAATTGAGGTGATTTTCTTCATATTACATGATATGGAAACAACCCATCAGAAATACTTTTGTGTTCAGCTTGAGGAAGTTGCATAGAACTTACCTTCTGCTTGGGGATTTAGAATGAATTTATACTGTGGAATTTCTGGGCAGAGTTGAACAGAATTCTGCAGGATTTTCAGGGGGAGGGCTGGTGCTGCTCGGGTTCCTGATTTCACTGACTTTAACAGCAGGTTGCTCCTGCCAGGAAAACGCCTTGCTCTTGGAATGTGGCATCCCTGCAAGCTCTGGGTCCTAAATACACAAATTAATTTGGTCAAGAGTTGGAAGAGGAGAAAAATAACCCAAAATCTGGGGCTGCTGGGTGTGTGGGCAGCGTTGGTCAGCAGTGGCACAGCTCAGGCTGGCCGAGCAGCACTTGTTTGGTCATTTCTGTGCCAATCAGGGATCCTTAGGGAAGCAATTCCCACTGTAACCAGCAGTGCTGCTCTGTCTGAGTCACAGTGAATATCGTGGCTGGCATCTCTTGTGGAGATGCTGGAATCCATCAAAGCCCAGCCCTCAGCTCCCTGCTCCTCGGGATTACACGTCTGGGAGAGGAGCTCTGTAATTGCCTGACCCTATAAATACCCCATAATAGGCTGCTCTCCCCAGAAGCTGCTAATTATGTCAGAAGGTACCGTGTCATTCCCTGCCTGCTCCCCGTGGCACATCCCCTTTTTTAGATCTCCTGACACACGGAAATCTGTCAGGCAGAGCCACCCTGTCATTTGCATGTTGCTCTCCTGCTCTGCAGCTATTGTGGAATTGCTGCTCCCACTGTGCTCCTTTAAGAGAATGATCTCCAGGCCAGGAGGATTGGGGCTGACCCCTGGAATTAGAGTGTGTGGATTCCTCCAAGCTGGGAGGGAAGAGCAGTGTGGGAGGTGCAGGCTGCTCTGGGGCTTCCCAAAGCCTGCTGAGGTTTATTTTTCTTAAATGTGGCTGTCCCAGAGTTGATCAGGTGGCCACGTTTGTGTAGAATCTCAGGATGGTTTGAGTTGGAAGGGACCTTAAAGCTCATCCAGGACACCTTCCACTCTCCAGGTTGCTCCAAACTCACCCTTGGACATTTCCAGGGATGAGGCAGCCACAGCTTCTCTGGGAATTCTGTGCAAATTTCTCACAGGAAAGAATTTCCTCCCAATATCCCTTCTAAACCTGCCCTGTATCAATTTGAAGCCATTCCTCTTGTCCTGTCCCTCCAGCCCCTTGTAAATCATCTCTCTCCATCTTTCATCAGCTCCTTCAGGCACAGTTAACTCACCCCAAAGCTTCTCTTCTCCAGCCTCCACAAACCCAGTTCTCTCAGCCTTTCCTTGCAGGAGAATTTCCCACATGGGCTTTGAGCTCCAGGTCTGGGCTGAAGGAGTGCCCTGCACTGCTCAGTTTGAAGCTTCACTGGAGTATCTTAAAATGATTTACAGGGGTGGGTGTGTGTTGTCCTCATCTGATGTCTCTGAGGAAGGGGAACAGGTTGATTTAGCCAGGGTGACACAGGAGTTGGTGGCAGTTGGACACAGCCCAGGTTTTTCTTGCTTTAAACTGCTCTGCCATGGCTGTTAGACCTCACTGAGCCTCTTCTCTTCTAAAAATGTTGGGTTTTCTTTCAACTGGGCTGTTAAAGGGAATAGTCACACCCAATATTTGGTGTATGCATTATTTATATTCCTCAGCATCTGGTCATAACCTTTCAAAGCCCAAGTCTTGTAGCTGTGGTTGCTACAGGAGCTTGTTTGTCCCAGGTTTGGTACCTGAGGTGTGAATCAGAGCATCCATCTCACAGGTGGCTCTTGGCTCTGGGATCCCTGCAGGCTGCAGGGCTGGGGGTGACTTCCAGCCCCCCAAAAAAGGCTCTGTCCCACTGCTCTCAGACCCTGGGGCCTCCAACACCAGTCTTCAGCTCTCCTATTTCATGTGATTTTTATCCTGGGGGCATTTGCCTATTCAAATCATCAGTCAGCAATATGAAAACCATGGCAAATCTTGAGTGATTGCTTTTGAGGGAGAAAATGGAAAAAGAAAAAGGGAGAGAAAAAAAAAAAAAAAGAAGACAAGACAAGGCTATTTTAAGGCCATATTTTAAATCAGGATAGTCTTTGGAAGCAGGATCCTGAGTAGCAATTGTCAGCTGGAGAGCTGAATGTCCAGGATATCCCAGCATGAAATTCAGATGGCTTTCTGGCAGCCTTTGCCTTCAAGTGGAAGATGCAGAATAAGTCTGGCAACCTCCAGGCTGAGCACTTGTAAACAACAGATGTTCATAACTGGAATCTTTTGGAATAGAAGGGCAGGGAGCAGCGTGGATGTCCATGCTTGTAATTCTCAAAATTTGCAGTTAACACCGAGCTGTGTCAGGGAAAATCAGATGTGGATTTGAATGAGCAGCTTGCAGAGAAGTTCAGCTTTAGTTTTCCTGAAAGTAAAATGATTTCTGTAAAGCAGGGATGACACAGGTTGTGAGGGAGGAATTGACAGAAGCATTTGAGCCACGTGAGCTCCACAACATTATTATTATATTATTATTATTATTATTATTATTATTATTATTATTATTATTATTATTATTATTATTATTATTTTGTTATTTTGTTATTTTGTTATTAATTATTGTTACATTGTTGTTATTGTTACTATTAATGTTATTATTAGTGTTATTATTAATAATAATAATAACAACATTGTATATACTATTTCTGTGGTTCTTTTTTGCTGAAACCAAGTCCTGCACACTTTATTCTGAGCCAAATAACCCCGTTTGGAAGGTTTTTGTAAGCATTAAACATTCATTGATTCAGTGACCTCTGTGAGTGCAGAGAGCCAGGGATACACAACCAGCAGAAATGGATGTAAAACCTCAGGGAGGATTTCTGGGCTCTTTTTCATCATCTCAGTGATGCTGCTCTCACACCACGTTGCTGTGATTGTGGCCTCTCTTGCCAGAGCAAACTGCAGAGGACAAAATTCAGAGAGGGTTGGAAGAGTATTTAGAGGAACAATTAAATCTCTGCTCTGACACTTGGCCTGGCTCCAGCTCTGAGGGTTTGCAGAGTTGGCTGTCCTGGGATGCACCAGCTTTGGAAAAGCCTGTTGAACCCTTCTAGGGGAAATCTGAATATTTTGGGGAGATCAGGAGGTGGAACAGGAGACTCCAGGTGTTGCTTTAAATGCCTCATTCACAGCAGGGATGGTCAGGGAGGTTTTGTGTTGCCATGGACAGTCCCTTGGAGAAGGACCCTTCATCAGGGCAGGACAAGGAGTGATGATGGCTTCAGACTGAGAGGGGAATTTAGGTCAGATATTGGGAAGGAATTCCTCCCTGTGAGGGTGAGGATGGCCTGGCACAGGGTGCCCAGAGAAGCTGTGGCTGCCCCTGCATCCCTGGAAGTCCAAGTTGGACAGGGCCTTTCTCTTCAGTAATATTTTCATTCTCATCTACTTCATTCCTTCATCTTGTGGAAGCACAGGGTTCCTATTCCTGGCTTGTGGGTGTGGTTTAAGTTTTTTTTTAAATTTTAATCTATTCTTTATTTTGTTATTGGTGATTTTTTTTGTTATTTGAATCTTTTGTAAGATGACTTTTCTCCTGTTTCCTTGCCATGCCCAGCTCAGTGTCGCTGGTGTCTGTCTCTCTCCCCTGCTTCCCTTGAAGCAGATCAATCTTTGGATTGTCTGCAAGTCCCTTGTATGAATGAGTGATTTAATTAAGATACTCGAGTCTCAATCTTCCCTTATGATCTTTCTGAGACCCAGCTGAAACCTTTGAAGTGGAAGTTGCACAGGACCCGATCAAGATAACACCCCCAGAAACCACAGGGCTTGATCATTTGTGGTTCCCTAAAAATCTGTGCACAGCTTCCTCTTCCTGCTGCCAGGCAGCCCCCGTGGCTGTGATCCTGCTGCAGTTCAGGCTAACCTGAATAAACACTCCACACTCACTATCACCACACCATCTTTACACCAGGAGAAGCAGTGCTTGAAATAAACCTTGGCGTCTTTTTCCTCCCGCTCATGGGGGAAGTTTGAGTCAGGAAGTTGTTGTCAGTGAAGGCACCAGCACCTTGGGAAAAGTTCATATTCACATCCTAAAGTTTTTGGGTTGATCTCCTCAGTTTTGCCTCTCCAGGGTGACTTTCTGTCACTCTGCAGGGTGTGTGGGGATGGAGCTCAGGGTGGTTGTACCCACCAGGGCCCATTGATATTTCCCTTCCCTTTCCCATCCCTCCTCTGTGGTGACAGGGCTCTGGGAGCAGAGAGTGCCTTTGCCAGCTCCTTTGAGGGTTGGAATGGTTAATGGGAATCACAGTTTGCTCCCTGCCATCTGCTGGGGTGAGGATTGAAGATGTTGTGGTGTAGAACTCCTGCTCCCTGTTGGGAAAATTGTTCCCATGTCCCACCCCAGGAGGAGCTGCAGTTCCAGAGGTGCTGTGAAAGTTAATGTGTGTGGAGTTTTAAAGGATGCTTGGGAGCTTTGAAGCGACTCTTTCCTTTTCTGTTTCGTTTCTGCCTGGAATATCTGCTTTTTGCTGGGGAAACCATCACTAGCAAATAAAGAAGGAGAGGTTTTGCCTCCCTTCCTTGCTGTGAAAATGTACAAAAGCAAGAGCCCGTTCCAGCAAGGCACTGAAGGGGTTATGGAAAACCAAGAGACAGCAAGAAATTAAAGGAATTTCAGATGAGAATCTGGCTGTGTGTGGCTTGAGCATCCCGAAGGTGACAATCCTGGGAGTGTGTGGGCTTTGGGGTGATTTTTCCCCTGCAGGATTTGCCTTTCATGTGTGACCACACGGAGTGTGTCAACAACCCGTGTGGCGCCAGCAGACACCAGTGATTTCCCTCACCAGCCTCTCCTGCTATTTATTCCTGCTGTTTCTGCCTTGGAAGAGCCAGGGCTGCTGTGGCCAGGACAGCTGGGATTTGGCCAGTTAACTCCTGCAGCTCTCCTGCTTCCCTTTCCCCAAGGAATCAGGAATTTCCTTCTGCTCCCTGCTCCTTCCTGGGGGTTCTTGGAGCTGGATCTCCTGGTGCTGGTGGCTCCCAGCTCCTCCAGGCTGCCAGGAGTAAGAATTGAGGGGCTCTGAGGGGTTTTGAGGCAGGATTTTGGTCAGCTGGTGGAGAGTCTGAGGATTTGTTGTTGTTGCTGCAAAAGTTTCAGTCCCAAACTCTTGGTGGGAGCTGGGTAATTTTCACTTGTAGCTCTGCCAGCTTTAGAGGGCAGAGATGGAGTCAGTGGGTGAAGCAGTCCAGATCACAAGCTGCACTCAGTCCTGATCTTTCCAATTTATTATTTATTTTTTTTTAAGAAAAGAAAAAAAAAATCAAGATCAGCTGTTCTGAAACTCTTTATCTAAAATTATCCATATTGCAGCACAAATCCAACTGCTGGTGTCATGAGAAGGGTAATGAAACTCTGCCCTGGCTCAGTTTTCCCATTTTCCCAACATTTCTTGCAGCAGAGACTACTGTCCTTTCAAGTGCAGAATATTCCCTTCTTGATGGAAATTAAACTCATTTCTTTTAGGAGGAAAGAAACCTGATAGAGTCTTGTGCAATAACCAGGGCTTTGCACCACAGGTTTTATTCTTTTCTAGATAAATATTATTGTGCTGTAAATGAATGGTAAACAGAGCTGAAGAGAAATAAATGATTTTGTTAAGGCTCCTGAATCTGCTGCTGGAGCACGCTGTGTGACCCCAGCTTTCATCTGGGGTGAAATTCTGGCCCTGAGAGGCAACTTATTCCTTCCAATAAATGAAATGCTGACCCAAATAACCCGAGGTTCCTCTCCTCTCCCCTGCTGCCCTTTGTGCTGCTCATTTGCTGGCTGCTTCAGCTGAAAGAAGGTGGGGAAAGTTCAAAGATGAGAAAAATCAAGTTTCTTTTAGGAGTGCTGCTCTCTGTGGCTGGGGACAGATAGAGAAGCCATCCCATAATGGGCTTTGCACAGGAGACACAGCATTTTGTTTCCTATGCAGATGCTGCTTGGCTCACTGGGTGCTTGAGATCTTTTTTTTGTTGTGGTTGAGACCCAAATTCCTGAGACAGGACTGTGAAACCTCCTGTCAGACACTGGAGCCATCGCCCTCCCTCCCTCCCTCAGGCTCTGATTTATGCACTAAATCCTGGATTCAAAGGGAAAAATGAAAGCCTTGCACTTGGCACACTGCAGCTGGCACTTGCAGGATCTGTTTGTTGGGGGACAAAAAGCTCATGGGAACGTAGGGAAATGGAGCTGAGGGTGCATTTTCTGTATTTCCCCTCTGCTCCTCAGCATCCCACCCACCCCACAGCTGCATTTCCAGACCCAGAAAATGGTGTTTGAATCCTGCTCAGCTGTTCCTGTTTTGTGTCCCTGCAGGAAGGATCAGAACGTGCTGTCACCAGTGAACTGCTGGAACCTGCTGCTGAACCAGGTGAAGAGGGAGAGCAGGGACCACACCACCCTCAGTGACATTTATCTCAACAACATCATCCCACGCTTTGTCCAGGTCAGCGAGGACTCAGGACGCCTCTTCAAGAAGGTAACTGAGAGTTCCAGCACAGGACTTCACCTTGCTTCTTCTAAAATACCATCACTTGTGCTGGATCCATTTGTTGGGGGATTTTTTTTCCTCTGTGGGTTTATCTTCACCTTTTTCAGGCATTTTCCCCAACATGGCCAGTTAAAATTTGCTGCTCTAAATTAAGGCTGTGTTTTTTCTCCCCTTAGCCTGCTCTCCACAGTTTTGAATGGAGGTTGAGAATTTAAATAAATTTTAAACCTTCCAGTTCTTCGACTCTGAGCATTAGTCAAGAGCAACCCTTTAAAGACAGGATTTTATCTGCCATGGAGAAATTGCTGCTCAAAGAAAAATTAGGGAGAATTCCTGCTATGCTAGATAGTAAAAGGATGTATTGTCCTTATCTGGGAAAAGGAGAGAACACAGCTGAGCTCTCTTTTGTTTGCCTTGTCCCCTTGATTTCCACCTGGGAAGGAAGGTGGGACAGTGTGGGAGGGTTTTCCTGTTAGGGATCTGTTCTTGCAGTTACAGAAACACGATCTGGAGGCTTTGAAATCTCTGTTCAGGGCTGATGCCTGCTCCCTGCAGATATCTGCAAACATCTGCTGCTTCACCTGGTGCAATCACTGCAAGTCTTCACTGTGAAAAGCCATTTATTATTTCTTTGCCCCCTCTCCCACCCCCTGCAAACCTGTCCTGAGCTTGGGGAGTTATTTCTGCTCTTGCAAGGCCTGGAGAAGGGAGGGGTTGTTCAGATATTTCTTATTTTCTGTCTGTTGCTTTAAGTGTTCAAAAAACCCTATGAAAAGCAGTTTGTTTAGGCTGTTGGAAAATGAACAATGCTTGAGATTGTGAAGTTTTATGTCAAGATGCACTTGAAGGAGCAGAATCTTGGTGTGTGTTCCCTGCAGAGCAGGGTGCCCTGTGCCCTGCTCCAGCAGGGTTTTGTGGCTGTGATTTCTCTGGGAGAACAAAATCTGTGCTCTTCCCTCTCTCCTGCCTGTTTCTTGAGGTTTTTAATGGAGGATGAAAAATACATTCCACTTTTACATTCTATTTCTCTTACACTTCTTCTTTTTTTTTCTAAGTCATTGCCCGAGCAGAGGAGGAATCTTCTCCTTTTCAGGCAACGTCACACTGAGGCCTTTCTGACCTTTTAAAACTTTCTGGTAATTACATTATGGTTGATTAGATACTTACACGGGATTATTGAATGGCAGTTACTCTTCAATTCCTCTAATCCCTCCAAAGGAGGAGTAATCTCCCTGTTGAATTTCAACAAGGGCCGTGCTGGAGCAAGGTGGCCTAGAAAAATGCCTTGGCAAAGCATGGCTTGGAAATTGATATTATCCCAGTTTGGCTGGGAATGGTAGCTTCACCTTCAGCCCCTTATAAAGCAGCACAAGCCCAGGTTTATATTTTATTTTGAGCGGCAGAATAAAAAAAAAAACTAGAATAAAAAAGCAAATAAATAACCAACCAACAGCAAAATACCATCTCTGGTTTGTGTCTCCCAGGCCAAGGGCAAGCTCCACCTTAATTTGTGCAAACAAAAGGCACTTGTTGCTAAATCCCAACTACTTGTCTGGCTGTTTGCCAGGAGTACCAGCTTGGCTGAAGGCCAGATCAGGTGTTTGATTACAACTCCACTTGTGCTGGGTGGTTAAAACCAAAAATTGCATCCTCTGTTATCTGGCAGCAGCTGATAAATGGAGAAATTTGGCTGACGTGGCCCTGCTTGTGCTTTTTCACTTGAGTCTCTTCCCTCCCTGAGCTGCAAGAAGCAGCTTGAATCAGTACAAAAGGTACTGCAGGCTAGAAAACAGATGAGGGGTGTGCTGAAAATACTACAAATCAGCTTTGCAATTTGTGGATTTAAAGAAATGTTACCCATTTATAAACCCCCTGTTGCCCAATTTATAAACCCCCCCTCAGTGGCACGTTTGTAAAATATCCCCAAAGCAGCACAGAAGATGTCAGAGTATCTCTGAACTTCAAGCAAATTTTTTTTCACCTTTTTTTACCTTTTCCTGGGTTAAAAACAGGGACAAATTGCTGGCAAACAAAAGCCAGGCTGCCTTGCTGTGGGTGTTGATGGGGAATCTACCAGCTTAAATTTGGGAAGTATTTAGTTTGCAAATAACTCCATGAGATGTGGAGAGGATGGTGACACAGAGATCCTCATCTACTGAGGGCAGGCCAAAGCTGATCCTGAGGCATAAAATCCTTTCCTTGGGCCTTTTTTCTCAAATCAAAACACTCAAATCAGTGTTTTGTGTCACCCTGGGGTGCAGGAGTGTCTCTGTAGAACACGAAAAGAACGAGACACACACAATCAGATTGTCAGGGTGAAAAGAGGGAAGTTTATTTTTCTATTTAGGTTTATATAGATTTTGCACAATGACCAGGGATTGGAGGATGAGGTTGTCACCTCTCCAACCACACTGGTCAAACCAGAAGTCCATCAGTTGTCCCTCCTCAGGAGAGGAGTGGTAGGCACAAAGAGCAGTTTACATTCCATCACTTTTGTTCACATGAAATCTCTGAGAAGCTCCACTTCAAAAATGCAAACATCAGAAGGCTGAGAAAGATCAGGGGTGACACAGGAGCAGGTGAGGTGGGAGGACAGGCAGGGGAAAAAGGGAGGTGCTTGAGGTCCCTTTTGTCACTGAGCCCTCGAGCTGCTGCATCTCTCAGCGTGTGGAGAGCTTTTCAAAGGGCAGAGTGGAGCTGTGATCAGGGCTGGAGGCAGCAGGGGCTGCCTGGGGGTGATAAGGGCTGTGCTGGGAAGGAAAGGTGCTTGTAGTGATGCCTTCAGTTTTTGCTTTTTTAGATTCTGTGGTGCCTGAGATCTGTTTTTTCAGATTCTGTGCTGTCTAAGGGTGTAGATCTGAGCCTCACAGTCAGTGTCACTCAGCTCCCTGCACAGAGCAGGGACACAAAACAAATCCTTTTCCTCCTGGAGACCAAGGAGCACAGGTTTCAGGCCCAAAAGCACAAACAAGGGTGGGCTGAAGAGAGAAAACAAGAAGGATGGGACCTCACAACCTGGAGCTGGAATTGGACAATTAAACCCCAATATGCAAATGGACCAAAACTTAAAAAAGTGTGAGACCTCATGACCATTCATCCATTTTGGGACCATTTTGTGCCCACCATGGGTGTAGCCCTGGCCAGGCTCTTGTCCTGCCCAAGGTGTATCCTAAAGGCCTTTCAATAAATATCTATTTTATTCTCTGGCTCTGCCCAGTCTCTGTTCCAGCCCTCCCAAGGCATCAATAGTCAGATGGGGATTGATCTCTTTTCTCCAGGCAGCACTGACAGAAGGAGAGGACACAGCCTTGAGCTGCACCAAGGGAGATTTGGTTGGATGTTAAGAAAAAGTGTTTTATGGAAAGGGTGATGAAATACTGTGTTGGTTTTCTTAACTGGGTGGATGGTGGAAGTGTCCTGGTAACAAATATTTCCACCTTGGGGAAGAGGTGATGTCTTGTTGTTTGGGCAGGGTGAGTGATTTAGGGCTGCCTTTGGTGCAGGGTTGCACTTGCCAGCCCTGGTGCCACCAGCGTTGCTATTCCAGTCACCTCTCCCTCTCCTGGAAAATCATCCTGCTTTGATGTCTGCTCCTTTTCATTCCTTCATCTCCCTTTGATTTCTCCTGCTTGTCCTCCTTCAGCACAGCCCCTTTACTTCATTATTTCTACATTTCTGTATCTATGTGTGCTTGTATATTTATGTATGTATTTTCCCCAAAAAATACTTTTCTATTTGAGCTGATTCCTGCTTTGATTTCCCCTTTTCCCTCTATCCCCCTGTCACCCTGTTTTTATATTTATATATGTATTTTTTCCCCTCAAAAATACTTTTCTATTTGAGCTGATTCCTGCTTTGATTTCCCCTTTTCCCTCTATCCCCCTGTCACCCTCTCTATTTCATGTGACCCTTCATTTCTGTGCGTGGAACAACCTTCCTGTTCCTTGCATGGTTATCAGGTTTTCTTGCCTCCAGACGTATCTTTTGAGTGGGATCCCTTGGGATTATTTATATGTGTAGAGACCTTTGAGCAGCAGTCTCTTTAATTTGGTCTCTTTAATCACTCTTCCCGTGTTGTCTCTTTGAAATTTTCCTAGAAGCAGCCTGATAATCTTGTTCAAATTGAAGGAAAGAAAAAGGAGAATTACCTTTTTTAAAAAGGCTGTGGAAGGCTCACTCTGGGCAGTGTCTGAACAAACTGATTCTTTTCAGTTTGACAGATGTTTTTTTACATAAAGAAATTGGGAAGTGACTGGCAAATGTTAATGGGCAGAAAGGCAGATTTATTCTGTGAGCAGAGGGGCTTCAGGACAGGCTGTTCCTGAGCTGAGCCAGGTACCAGCTCAGCATCTGGGTTTAAAACACGTTTTCTGCTCTGGTTTTAGCTGAGAGGTTCCCTGGGCTGCTGGAGCAGGGACCTTTCCCTGTGTATCCACTTAATTGAGGATATTTATGGGGAGAAAACCCCATTTGGGATCAAGAAAACCAACCTGAGGATTTGAAATCCTCCTTCTGTTTATCACCTTTGTTGATGGGAAAAGCCCCCAGTTTATCTCCTGTACACTGTAGGAGATAAATGTTTGATGTGAGATGGAAAATCCACAATGAGTTGGTTAAAAAGCCTTGCAGTAATCAAGGGAGAGGAATTATTAATTCTCTGAAGGGGTCTGTCATGACCTACTTTACAGCTGCACTGTGTCTCCTGCTGCTGTGGTACCAGAAAATGACAAATCTTAAAGCACCCCACACATGGAAAAGCCCCACCCCGTGACAGAAATGTCCTGGTTAAAAATGCTGGGCATTTGTAAAAATATTTCTCCATCACGGTGTGAATTTGTAAATGTGCAAATGCCAGGAGTAAAACTCTCAGGGAGGGGCAGAGTTGGTACCTCTGTGCTAAATCCTGCTCCCCTCCTGGCATCCTTACCCTCACTCCACCATGATTCAGAAAACATGGGAATATTTAATGTTTATTCTCCACTTAGGCATATTTAATTGTTACTTTTAAAAGATGCAGAGACCTGATTTTGTTCCAGAATCAGCAGATTTGGGCTCCAGCTCCAGCTGTCACCCTCTGACCACAACTTGAGGCAGCAAATCAGATAAAAATCTCTTTATCTTGGTGTGTTACACATTCACCCTCCCGTGGCTTGAGCCCTTGCTGGCTGTTGTTGGGTTTATGGGGAAAGCACCTCAGGAACTCCAGGGAATTTTGATTTTGAAGCCATCCCATCTCTCTGACAGGACCTTGCTGGGGCTGGAGATCCGGGGCGGAAAACCTTGACAGCATTCCTGAGCTCTCCTCTTCATTATCCCCCCCAAATATTTGGGAGCTGAAGTCGTTAATGTTGGCTGGAATGCGGAACAGCCCCGCAGCAGAATCCCAAAAACATCTTGATTAAATTAGAGGGGAGGTGGAGGGGAGGAGGGCTGGGAACAAAGAGCCCGTTGAGGAGCTGGCACAGCCCGTGCTGGGAATTTATGTTCCAGCCAGGGGTGGCAGAACCTCCAGCCCTGCACATGGTGCAGATACACCCTGGAGTAACAAAGGAGTGTGTGTGTGTGCTCACAGCAGCCTCCTGGGCTGGGGGAAACCTGCATCTCCAGCCTGGCATTGCTGCCACATCCTGCTCTGGCTGCCCTGGCTGCTGCTGCTGCTGCTGCCCTGGTTTGCAGAGAAAGGGGAGGTCTGTCTCTTCATCACCTCCCAGGTTTGCAGAGCAAGAGGAGGTGTGTTCTTCACCTCTGGTTTGCAGAGGAAGGGGAGGTCTCTTCATCACCTCTGGTTTGCAGAGGAATGAGAGGTGTGTTCATCACCTCAGATTTGGAGAGGAAGGAGAGGTGTGTTCATCTCTGGTTTGCAGAGGAATGAGAGGTCTCTTCATCACCTCTGGTTTGCACAAGAAGGGGAGGTCTCTTCATCACCTCCCTGGTTTGTAGAGGAAGGGAAGGTGTGTTCATCACCTCTGGTTTGCAGAGGAAGAGGAGGTCTCTTCATCACCTCTCTGGTTTGCAGAGGAAGGGAAATCCTCCTCATCCAGAGGAGGCAACAAGGCTGGTGATGGGTTTGGAAGACAAACCCTGTGAGGAACAACTGAGGGAGCTGGGGTTGTTTATCCTGGAGAAAAGGAGACTCAGGGGTGACCTTATTACTCTACAACTCCCTGAAAGGTGGCTGTGCTCAGCTGGGGTTGGTCTCTTTCCAGGCAGCACTGACAGAACAGAGGACACAGTCTCAGGCTGCACCAAGGAAATACAGGCTGGATATCAGGGAAAAGTGTTTTACAGAAAGAGTGATAAAATATTGGAATGGTCTGCCCAGGGAGGTGGTGGAGTCACCATCCCTGGATGTGTTTAAGCAAGGCCTGGATGTGGCACTTGGTGCCAGGGTTTAGTTGAGGTGCTGGGGCTGGGTTGGACTCGATGATCCTGGAGGTCTCTCCCAACCTGGTTGTGATTCTGTGATTCTGGGGAGGGTCTGTTTGTGGCCTCTCACTGCCCAGCAAGGTGAGCAGCTGCCCCACTCCTGCACCCTCAGCTGTGCTGGGGGCTCCTGTGCCCTGTCCCAAGGCTGCTCCTCCACCCAGATCATCTCCCAGATCTCCAGGAGAAGGGTTTAACCTGATCAGATCAGGACACAGAGTTTGTGGGGACACCCCCGCCCCACACACGCACACCCAGCTCATTAGTGGAAACAATTAATTAAGATTTTGTTGCACAAGCCCTTCCTCACGTTAAGGGAGGGACAGATAGATGTAGTTACAGGTACAGCCAGGAGTAGATCACAGTAAAGCTGATCAGAATATCTTTTATTTATTGCCTTGTTTACAAAATGAATCATTCTGCCTTTGCAAAACACACAGAATAATAGGGAAAATACAGAACAATACAGAATTTGCTGCTGCAATAGCAATTGATACTGAGACATTCACAACTGCCAGGACTGTTGTTGTCTCTCCTTGGCATGGATTTTATTCCTAATTCCGTGGTACTCTCTGGCATGAAGCTGGAATCTCTCATGCCTGCATGGCAGTGGGATCAGCAGCCTTTAATCTGTACTTTGAATTCTGTGGGAATTCAGGGAAATTGTCTTTGTGCATCACCTCCACCTCCCTCCACTGCACCCGAGCAACAACTTTTTCCTGATGTCCAATCCATTTTCCTCTGCCTTTCCCAAGTAAACTCTTCTGCTTCCTCCAATGTATTTTCATTTATCAGGGTCAGCCAGCTCAGCTTTTTTTTTTTCTCCTAGAGTTTTTTTTTTTTTTGTGGAATCAGTGCAGGGAACAGTTTTACATTAACAGTGCTCATTGCACAGCTCTTGTTCTGATGTCCCCTGTGATCTGTCTTACCTTCATCTTAATGGAAGGCTTTTTTCCAGTCCAGCAATCCAGCAGCTCCTTTCTTGAGAGCTCATTTGGAAGCACAGAGAGTTTTGTGTTTTGACAATTTGGCATCTCCTTCTCCCCTTTCAACCCTGAATCTGCATTAAAATATTCATTTTAATCTCTGTCGTATAATTGATGCTTCAGCAGTTTGTGCAGCAAATGAGCCATTTTTTTAATTATTATTTTTTTTTTTTTAGTGCAAGAAATGAACAAAATGGGCTGGAAAAAGTGGGGTGGGGAAGGCAGATGATGGGGCCAAGCCAGGCAGTTCCAGCAGCACTGGGAACGTGTGGCTGGAAAACTCCTCCTGTGTGAAAAGTTCAGTGCTCAGGGCACTGCAGAGAGAGCCAGGCAGTCACTTCCATTCATCATCTCCACGTGGAGGAAAAGGCAGCCAGAAAACCCTGGAGACCTGTTGGAACCCTGGGAGCTGAGAATTTTAGGCACTGACCCTCAAGGAAACACTGCATTTGACCTGAGGCTGTGGAACAGACTTCCAAAACTGAGTGACAGCACTGGGACTGTGGCTGTGGGGTTTGAACAGAAGTGTGTGATATCACAGGGTGCAAAACTTAGGATTTAAGGTTTTAGTGTATGGTAATATATATATATATAAGGCAAGATGGAGGATTAAGGTGTAGGTTGAGCTCTTCTTTTTCTCCTTCTTCTTCACTGGGTTGGGTGGTGTTTTGTAATTGGGTGAATAATCCTCACTGTGGGCCACGGGTGGTTGGTTATTGGGTTAAAAGTAAAAATAATTTAGGTGTCATCTTGTTATTGGACAATTAGGGCTTAAAAGACCTTGGAAAGAGTTAGAAACAGAGCCATTTTTCACTTTGTTAGCCAGAACTCACAATTTGTGAGACTGTGCTATAGATAAGAATTAATAAACATCTGAGTCTGAGCACAAAACTGCATCTCTCAAGTTTTTAATCCTGGCTCTAACAGAAGAAAAAAAGATAAAAACCCCACAGCAACCCAGATCCCTGCAGGGGTGAGCAGCAGCCTCAGCTCCTTCTGCTTCCAGAGGTGGAAATCCCAGAGGTTTGTTGCTGGAGGTTGGGAATCACCAGCTCTGTGCTTTTCTCTCAATTAGAGGCTCCTCAGGGAAAGCTTTCCTTTGTCAGCATTTGTGCCAGGTGCTCTTTATTCCTGTAGCACCTGGGCAGCAGGGAGAGGAAAATGGGATTGGAGCATGTGGAAAATCCAAAGGGTTAGGCATTGGATATTTGTGAATCCCATTGTGCTGCCAACAGAGCAATTCCAGGCTGCTCTGACCCCACAGCACCCCAAAATAATAACAAAAAGCTTCTCATAAAGCAATTTTTTTTTCATCTCAGAAATACACTCAGCACTGTTGAACTGGACAGTATGGGGAGAAGAATAATTTAAATTTAAATCAGATAATCTTTCTCTTCTGGCTTTTCAGTTTATCAGTGTGTTGTTGGGTTTTTTCCTCATGGTTTAGCATTATCTTGAGTTCCTGGGCAGAAATGTTGGTTTAAGCCTGGGTTTGGCTGCTTTGCCTCTTTATCTGTTTCTTTTCCTGAACACTGTAGGCATAAATAATCTTGAATTTATCAAATTTGCTTGCCCCAGTAGATATTAAACACTTGTAACGTGAGGGTTGGAGCATACAAATGCTGCTTTGGTGGGCAGTGAGTGAATAAAATCCATAAACTGAATTAAGTTATCCTTGTTACGTGCTGGTTTCCTCATCCTGCTTTTCTTCAGCTCCCACACCGAGCTGCCCTGCACCCACAGCCTTGCTTGATCCTGTGAAAATGGGAAAATTCCATCTTTTCAGGCTGGAAAATCAAAACCCTCACGTTCTCTGGAGATTTCCATCTCCGTTCCACAGAGCTTTTCTGGCTCTGAGATTTCAGTTTATTAATACTCCTGGTGCAACGTGACCCCCAGTGCCTCTGGGCTGGGCACTGACTGGATTTGCCAGCACAAACATTGGGGCTTTAATTGGGCCTGAATTATCTGTGGGTGCCCCGTGCTCTCTTCCTCCACAGCCTCTTCCTCAATTCACTTTCGTTTCTCTGTTCTGTTGCAGAGCAAGGAAGTGGGACTGCAGCTCCAGGAGGACTTGATGAAGGTCCTGAATGAACTCTACACGGTAAATCAAACTCATTTCTTGGCATCTCCTCCTCAGGCAGAAGGGAGAAGTGTTGGACTTCTCCCACCAGTGCTGAGAAAAGGCTGCACTCCCTGCTGCAAAGCTCCATAAATCACATTTTTTTCCCCCTCTGTCCTTGTGTTGTTTCAGCTCTCTACAAGTGTTGGCTCCCCAAAGATTTATTTGTTATTTTGCTGCAGTGATAGTTTTTAAAAAAGGGCCAGAAATGGGGGAATTATTTCCAAATAGGCCAAAAAATCTTGGGGTTTGAGCCTTCAGAGGCACCCACTGAGCTTTTTTGTCCCTCAGCTCTCAGCAGGGCAGCTCCTTTTAGAGGAAGAGTTTCCCATCTGGGCTTTTTGCCTCTCAGTAAATCCACTGGAGACACTGAGGAGGAAGAGGAGGAGGAGGAGGAGGAAGGATGTGTCCCCAAGGGTTCATGTGCTGCCTGGGGATTTTCCTCCTCCTCACACACATGAATGGAAAAGCCTCTTGCTTGATGAAAATTCTGCTTTCTGCAGCTGTTACTGAGCAAGTTCTCTTCTTCAAAAGCAGAACTGGCTGCTGGGTGGCTGAAAATGCCTTTTATTTTGTCCTTCCTCAGTGATTTGTTGGCTCATGACACTGAGATTTATGTCCTGGGCTCTTCCTCCTTCCAAAAGGTGAGGCAGGGTTGTTTCTCAGGCCCTGGCACATTCACCCTGTGGTGAAACTGGGGGTAAAAAATCAGTGTTACAGAGTTTCAGGGGGTTCCCTGAGATTTCCTGTTTCAGTAAAATGTAGAGAGGAAATTGTTTCATTACAGTTTTTTGCTGTCAGAGCCTCAAAGCCAAACATTCAGTCAAATCAGCACTCCAGAAATGGTTCTGTGTTTGAGGGTGTAATTAGCTCAACTTTTGAGTGCTGTCATGGATGGGATCCTAAGGAAGGACGTGGATCTGCCTCTAAAAACAGATTTTAGGAACTGAGATCAGTTTCTGGTCCAAGTTCAGCTGGCTCTGGAGTGGCTGCTGAGTGGAGTTTCATGGACAGGGGGTCATTTCTGGGTGCCAGGCTCTGACAGGTCATTTCTTGAGCCAAACAGTGAATTCTGCTCATTTCCCTACCCCTGGAAGGAAGAGCTTCCAGAATTCAGCCTTTGCTAAACAAACTGAGGTAAGGTATTGATATTTTTAATGGCAGTGCTGGGAATTTGAAATCTATTTATTCATTCCTCCTGCTGCAGGACTCTCAATTGTCCCTTCACCAGAAAACCTTTTCCTTTGCAAAAAGCCACTTCTGGTCGTGCTAAAAACTGCTTTTTTTGCTGGAATTAAAGCCACCCCACCAGTGATTAAATTTAGTGGTACTTGTAGAAATAATTCCAGCTCTTTTTCTGCTGGATGTGACACTCAGGGCTCTGGGCTGGGTGACAAAGTGAGGATCAACCAAAGGTTGGGTGACCCTGGAGATCTTTCCCAACCTCAATGATTCCCTAATTCAATATACCAAAGATTGGCAGAATCCCTGCTTTTAGGCAAAGTGGATCTAGGTGAAATTTTTGCCTTATCTACACAAACAAAACACAGAGGGTTGTCCCAGCCTGTCATTTTTCTCTTGTCCCAACCTGTCATTTTTTTGTCCTGTGCCATTTTGCCTTCAGAGAGTCACCAGTGTCCCCACACCGTGGCTGCCAGAGGGGCACAAAACCATTAAAAACCCATTAAAACTGGGATTTCTCCCTCTGCTTTTGCTCTCTGCCAGCTCCACTCTGAGCAAGAGAGGAGAAGCAACTCCTTTGCATCCATTATTATAATTCTAAACGCCTCCTTTATAGTCTGAGCATCTGCAGGGCGGGTGTGTGAATAATTCAGGATGTTCTTTAGCACTGGCTGCAGTCACATTCCCTTTCATGTTGAAATCCAGAGTCTCTTTGGATCTGGGACCTCTGCTGATCACTGCAGAGGGGGAGCACGCAGCCCTCTTAGGTGAAATTGTGTTATGTTCTGGTGCAAAGTAGCTGTTAACTGGTTTTCAACTGAGATAAATCAAATTATTCATGAGTGGAGCCTTTATTGCTGCTGGAATGGGTGACTTTATGCAATTTTGCCTTTTTTTTTTTTTTTGCCCCCCTGTGAGTGTTGTGTCGTGTTTGTTTTGGTGTGGGATTCAAATTGCTTTGCAATTTATGGATAAAAAGCTGGTTTACATCTCGTGTCCTTTGGTTCTGTTTGCTTAACACAAATGTAGACATTAATATCACGTGAAGCAAATGGGAATTTTGTGACTGTGGGGGGGGATATTTATCTAGATTTACTTATAAAAATGTGCTTATTTACTTATAAAAATGAAACTTTTCCATAGAGCACAGGGTCCAGGCCTCCCTAAATGCAAGAACCACACTTGTTTATTAATTTTTTTATTACAAAAGGTGCCCAGAAGTACTTTTATGTCCCAAATTTGATTTGAACAAATGGCACCTTGCAGGGGCTGTGCTGAGGCTGGATTTCCATCCTGTGATGTTTAAAGCTCTGATTCACCCAGATGAAAGGCTGATAGGGCTCCCTTCAGAAACCTTACCTGCTGATGAAAAGCTCTCATTTTCCTGCCACATCATTTCCTTTGAGCAGCTCAGGGAAGGCTGGATTTAGTCTGCAGCCTTCTTTTTGGTTTTTGTGCAAGGAGGCACATGCCAAAGTCAAACAAAGCAGCAGCTGCAGAGTCACCCACTCTGATTTCAGATTCATTTTGGGAGCCACACTGGCTCAGGCACCTCTTTCCCTGCTTTTCTGACCTGGGAAATTTCCCTGAATGGTTGTTTTTTTTTTTTTTTTTGCTGGTTCAGGTATTTCAGGTCGTTTTTTGATCCCTGCCCCACCAGAGCCCTGAGTGTTGGTTTTTGTTTCTGCAGGTGATGAAAACCTACCACATGTACAACGCTGACAGCATCAGTGCCCAGAGCAAGCTGAAGGAGGCTGAGAAGCAGGAGGAGAAGCAGATTGGGAAGTCAGTGAAGCAGGAGGACAAGCAGACCCCACGTTCCCCTGATTCCACCTCCAATGTCAAGTTCGAGGAGAAACACGTCAGGAGAAGCTCTGTCAAAAAAATTGAGAAGATGAAGGAGAAGGTATTGATGCACAGGAGCCACAGGTTCCCTCCTCAGACCCAAATCCCATTTTTGGGCAGGTTTTGTTCAGCACTCAGCTGAAAGAAAGGAAAACCCAGCAGTGGGTTTCCCTCAGGACAGTCAGGGGCAGTTTGTGTTATCCCAGGGAATACAGGCACAGCACAAAAACCTTAAACCAGCTCAGAGTGGGAGAGCAGCAGTTGCCTGCTTGGGGGTTGTGGTTAAAGGGATTATTTTTGTTGTCCAGAGCACAAGGCCTGTGCTCCAGAGAGCCCAGAATTCCCAAACTGGCTTGGAGGGCAGAACCAGTGGCCTCAGCAATTGGCCACTCCAGCTCTAAGGTTCAAGGCAGTAGAAGGAAAGGAGTTATTTTGGAATGGATTTAGGCTCTGGAAGGAGCAAGTTCAGGCCTTGGAAGAGGTGAGGTGCCTGTAGCAACCCTCAGACCCTCATGGGCTTCTCTGGTGGAGCTGGAGCTGGGCCATAACCTCCTAAACCCCCCCTTGTCCCTTCATTCCTCCTTTAATCTTCCCCATCCCACAGTCTGAAGACTTTCAGTCCAGTGTAGCAGTGTTTAAACACATCTAAAAAATTAATCTGCATTTCAAGTCTTGGAGTCCTGGCCAAACTGGAATTCAAATGGGCACAATGTGTGTGAGCAGAGTGGGATTTGTTCAGTGCTCTCTGGTGTTGCTCAGGGTGCTGCTCACCTCTTTTCATTCTCTGTTCTGGTTTTTTGCTGTCTTTCAGCGCCAGGCAAAGTACACAGAAAACAGACTGAAGGCCATCAAGGCAAGGAATGAGTATCTGCTGGCCCTGGAAGCCACCAATGCCTCGGTGTTCAAGTACTACATCCACGACCTGTCTGATCTCATTGATGTAAGTGCTGGGGCCAGGAGCCTCCCTCAGCATCCCTGAAACCTCTGCAAACAGCTGGAAACCTCTGCACAGCTGGGCTGGCCAGCCTGGGGGTGGCACTGGGCTGATAATTGCTCATTAAGGAGCTTTTCTCAGGTTACACACCTCTGTTACACAGACAGGACATGTGGCACTGAGAGGGAAAAAGGAGGAGCTGCTTCAAAGCCAGCCTCAGTGTCACCCTGCTGCCTGGCATTTTCATTGGGCTCTTTCAAGCAAAGCCACAAGATTTTAACTCAGAAGCACGTTTGGAAAAAAAAAAAAAAAAAAGATTTTTAACTGTAGAAACGGTACAGAAGAGGTTTGGCAGAAGAGAGGGAGTTCAGAAGTGTTTCCTAAAGCTGCTTTTAACTGGTTTTGGGAAAGTCATTGAGTTATGGAATGTTCTGAGTTGGAAGGGATCATCCAGTCCAGCTCCTGGCTCTGCACAGACACCCCAAAATCCCACCCCGAGGGTGCTGTCCAAGCCCTCCTGGAGCTCTGGAAGGTTTGGATCAGTGCCCATTCCCTGGGGAGCCTGGGCAGTGCCCCAGCACCCTCTGGGGGAAGAACCTCTCCCTGATCTCCATCCCAAACCTCCCTGACACAGCTCCAGCCCTTCCCTCACATCCTTTCCCTGCCCAGCAGAGCAGATTTCAGCCTCTCCACTCCCAGGGAATATATTTTGCTCCCTGTTCAGGGGGCAGCAATTCTGCTTTGGGTAAAACTTGCCTCAAAAAAAAAAAAAAAAAAAAACCCAAAAAACCCCAAAATTGTGATTTTTTAAAAACTCAGCAAAGGCAGTCAGGAACCCTGAGGTTTTTAGCCAAGGATGGAACCTTCAGCCTGGACATGCTGAGTGTGGGCTCTGCTGGATCCTGTTCCCCTCCCAAGGCCATCCCTGCTGGAAGCACTCGGCTGCAGAGCCTGGAGGAGCAGGGAGTGATGAGCACAAGAGTCTCTAGACACAGGCAATAAAGAGCACTCAGATCTCTATTAATTACTCAGCTATTAGAATAACCAGCAGTCTATAGGCTGCATTTATTCAGCTGATGATAAACTGGAGTGCTCTTGTGCCAGGTGTTGATTTAAACCTGTCCTTTTGGAGGTCAGGGCTGTCACTGAGAGTGGCTGTGAAAAATGCTGTTATTATTTCCAAACGTCCTGGTTTGCAGGATTGCTGCACTGGAGAGGACTGGTCTGTTTATTCCTGCTGCCTTTTTAGGAGCCCTGTTTGGGTTAACATTTGCTCAACCTTAATTGCATGGCTCTGGGTTTTTAACAAATTAGAACTCTCTGTATATATTTCTATCAGAGCTACAAGGTTGGGATTAATTCCACCAGCATCAGCCTCATTTAATTGTTTTAATTTTTTTTTTTTTTTTCATCTGAAGCCTTGTCTCTCAAGTCTTCCTGGTTCAGTTGTGTGTTCTTGGTGTATTTTCATGAATCACTGGTAGCAGAGAATCCAGCTGGGTTTCACAAGCCCAGAATAATGTCTAAGCACAGGGCTGAGGTGTTGTCAGCAGGACAGGACAAATCTGGGCTTGGAAGGAAGGGCTGCTCTCCCTGTGTCTGGGGCATGGCAGAGCAAGAATCCAAACTTCTGAATTTTGGGGATTTGTCTGTTCCTGGAGAGGAGCCCTCGTGGCTCTGGGTGAGTCCCTGCCCTTGGAGCATTCAATTTAACTCTACGTGTTCCCATCATCTTCAAAATTAAAAGTTTTATCTGCTCTGTGTTCAGGCATGGAAAAACGTTGGATTTGTCTGGGAGCACAGGAGATGGAGTTCAGTTATCTCGTTGTTAAGACACAGGGAAGATAGATTTATTAATGCCTTTGATCCTGAAGGATTGAAAATTAACAGTTATAACCAGTGATGGTTATCTGAGCCATCTGACTTGAATAAAAATGGGATTTTTAAGCCAGGCTGTAATGCCTTCCCTCGATCTAATCATCTGGTGATACTGAATTTTGAAATATAATATAAAAATAAGCTTCAAAGTTGCTTACAAGGAGATTGTGTTAGGCCAAAGAGCTTTAAACTTTCTGTTTAATGTCACGTTTCTCCAGCACGTTGTTCCCTCTGCAGTGTGCAGGGAAGGATAACAGGGAGTTAATTCTTTGTCAGGAGTTGAGAGCAATAAATTGTTCCTGCCATAGCCCAGTAGTTTTGAATTTCCTGACTTTGGGGACTGAGGCAGCTCTTTGATGCTAATGAAATATTACAGTAATGGGGAAGTTTGCATTAACTCATATTTATAAAAGGGTCACTGGGACAGGATTGGAAAAAAAAAAAAAAAGATAAAAATGTGTGTGTGAGTCCCAGAGCTTGCTTTGCTCTTCTAGGAATAGGTGTGCCATGGCTGCTTACTCCAGGGTCTCATCCTTCCCCTTCCAAATGTGAATTGATTTTAAAACAAAGGGCTTTTCTCCCTTAAATCTTCTATTTTTGAGGCCTATTTGAAAGCTAACTGGCAAAGGGTTAATCAGCTGTCATGTTGGGAAGTGAATTTGAATGAGTTATCATTAAATTCTTATAAAAAATTGATTTCCTTTGAGAACGATTCCATCAAACATTTATATAACCCAGAAAAGGGATGGCAGGACTGGTGCATTTATAAACATGGAACACTGGACTTAAAAAAAAAAAAAAAACCTTTAAAGGGTTTGGGAGTGGGCTGGGAAATGTGTTTTGTCAGAGGCTTTGGTAGCAAAGAGCCTGAGGGAGGTGTGGGGTGACACATGAACTCCCCTTGGCATTCCCAGTCCTCCCAGTGCATTTCTGGGGACACTGGGAGGACAGACTGGTCACACTGGGAGGGTGCACAGGCTCCTGTCCCTCAGCAGGAATTGTGTTCAGTTCTGGGCTCTGCAGTTGAGGAGCTGCTGGAGAGGGTCCAGCAGAACCCACAGAGATGATTTGGGGTCTGATAAGAGAATGAAGGAACTGGGGCTGGTCAGGCTGGAGAAGGGAAGGCTGAGAGGGGATCCCATCACTCCATACAAATATCCCTCAATTCATACAAATATCCATCAGTCCATACAAATATCCCTCAATTCATACAAATATCCATCAGTCCATACCAATATCCATCAGTCCATACCAATATCCATCAGTCCATAGAAATGTCCCATATATCCATACAATTATCAATCCACACAACTCTCCCATCACTCCATGCAAATATCCCTCAATTCATACAAATATCCATCAGTCCATACCAATATCCATCAATCCATCCAAATATCTATCAATCCATAGAAATGTCCCATGTATCCATACAATTATCAATCCACACAACTCTCCCATCACTCCATACAAATATCCATCAATCCATACCAATATCCCTCAATCCATACCAATATCCATCAGTCCATACCAATAACCATCAGTCCATACCAATATCCATCAATCCATACCAATATCCATCACTCCACACAAATCTCCATCAGTCCACACAAATCTCCCCAGGGGGTGTCAGGATGATGCCAGGCTCTGTTCAGTGACAGGACAAGGAGAAATAAACCACAGCACAGGAAATTCCACCTCAACATGAGGAAGAGCTGCTGTCCATGAGGGTGGCAGAGCCCTGGAGCTGCTGCCCAGGGGGGTCCTGGAGTTTCCCTCTCTGCAGACACCCCAGGCCCACCTGGACGTGTCCCTGTGTCACCTCCAGGTGACCCTGCCTTGGCCTGGGTGATCTTGAGACCCCAAAGGTTCTGTGAGAAGGAATTGAGTGCTGCTGTTAAATCCATGCTGATCCTGATCCTTGTCCCAGTGCCATTTCCCCCACAGCTGCAGCACCAGCCCTGCAGAGTGAGCAGTAGCTGTGAGTGCCTCTTGATCCAAGGCTGCCTCCACACGTGCAGATTCTCAATCAAGCCTCTTTTATTTTGCTTTTTTGTTTTGGTTTGGGTTGGTTTTTTGGGTGGTTTTTTTTTATTGTGTTTTTGTTTTTGTTTTTTTTTTTTGCTTGGCTGGTTTTGTTCTTTTCTGATTGAATGTAAAGTCCCTTAATTCTCTGCCTGCAGCCCAACTAGCAACTGCAGCTCTTTTTCCAAGGCTTCACACCTGCCACAGCTTGTTTGGCTTCCAGCACCCAGTGGCAGGAATTCTCTGGGAGCAGGGGAATGGTCCAGCAGTTTCTCTTCCCTCTCCCCCCATCCCTTCTTCTTCTTCTTCTTTTTTTTTCCCCCTTTTTTTCCCTCTGGGTTTGCAAACAATGACAGTGATGAGACCCAAATGATGGGCGAGGAGGAGTTTTCATGTGAATTCTGCTTACAGAGCAGCACAGCAATCAAGCAGATGGTCCTTTTCTTTCCTTTTTGGATATTTTCTCCTCGTGGATGTAATCTTGCTTGCAATTCCAAGAAGGTGGGCTCCTTCTTGCTCACTTGATGAGATGGCTGAAAAAATCCAGGCTGGTTCTGATCTCATGCTAATGAAAAGCTCTTTTTTTTTTTTCCCCCTCCTCTTCTGAAACATGAAAACTTGGCTCTGCAGCCGTGGTGGAAATGAAGCTGTTTGATTGTCTCCCAGTGACATCATCCCAGTGTGAGCCGTAGCCAGGAAATTCTTGACCATAACCACTTCTTGCTTCAAAGTTTTTTGCTCTTCTGTTTCACCCCAGCAAATGAAATCATCCCAACTGGTGGCTGCTGGGTTTTGGATGACTCTGTTTTCATGTCCAGGTTATGCTCCTCCTTGCTGAAGCACAAGGAATGAAGCAGTTTGCTGGAATTTGGGGATTATTTGGGTGCAGATTGGCCTTTTTAGATGATCCAAATCCTGTGTCTTGTCTCTCCAGCAATACTTCAGTGCCTTGCTTTCCTCTTCCTTTGAGTGATGTTATTTAAGGATTTTGGAGTGTATTCATAGGAACAAGACCCCTAAAAATCAGGTTAGAATTGAGGGAAATCCACTGCCCTGCTGTTGAACTTCGTTTTTGGGTGAAATGAGTCTCTAATACACCATGAAAAATGAGTCTGGAAAACTCCACAAACTGTCATAATAATTTGAACTTCTATTATAGCTGATAATTCAAGGTATATAATTATACCATGGTGATGAAGTTTTCATGGTGTTACAGGCTGAGGTGCTCTGTGCAGACAGTGAGGGATGTGGGACCTCCCTGCCACCCAGAAATTACCAAAAACCACCAACTCCTTCCCCATCCATCCAACTCCTGCCTTTGGAATTGTTCAGATCCCCATTCTGGAGCTTCATTCCCTTTATTCACCTGGCACTGTGTGTGTCTTGCAGCAGTGCTGTGACCTGGGCTACCACAACAGAGCCCTGAGGACATTCCTGATTAATCCTCAGGTTCATGTTCATCCCCAAAACAGCTTCTGAATTTTGAGATTGGGAGGGCCAATTTAAAAAACCTAGATGCTGGGGGGGTTTTTTTGCAGCATCTTCAGTAATCCCCAAGACAGCCTCTGAATTTTGAGATTGAAAGGGTCAGTCTAAGAAACCTAAATACTGGGTTTTTTTGCGTGTACAACCCAAGATGCTTTTCAGTGCTGCTTTTTGCATCCTCCTTTATTCACCTGGCACTGTGTGTGTATTTCCAGCAGTGCTGTGACCTGGGCTACCACAACAGCCTCAACAGAGCCCTGAGGATGTTCCTGATTAATCCTCAGGTTAATCCCCAAGACGGCCTCTGAATTTTGAGATTGGGAGGGCCAATTTAAGAAACCTAGATGCTGGGGTTTTTTTTGCAGCATCTTCAGTAATCCCCAAGGCAGCCTCTGAATTTTGAGATTGAAAGGGTCAATCTAAGAAACCTAAATACTGTTTTTTTCTGTAAAACCCGAGATGCTTCGCAGTGCTTCTTTTTCCATCCCTCCTTTATTCACCTGGGCCCCATGTGTGTTTTTCCAGCAGTGCTGTGACCTGGGCTACCACGCCAGCCTGAACAGGGCCCTGAGGATGTTCCTGATTAATCCTCAGCTTCATCCCCAAAACAACCTCTGAATTTTGAGAGTTTTTTTGCAGCATCTTCATTAATCCCCAAGGCAGCCTCTGAATTAAGAGGTTGGAAGGGCCAGCTTAAGAAACCTAAATTCTGGGGGGTTTTTTTGCAACATCTGAGTGTACAACCTGAGATGCTTTTCAGTGCTGCTTTTTGCATCCTCCTTTATTCACCTGGGCCCCGTGTGTGTCTTTCCAGCAGTGCTGTGACCTGGGCTACCACAACAGAGCCCTGAGGACGTTCCTGATTAATCCTCAGGTTCATGTTCATCCTCGAAACAGCCTCTGAATTTTGAGAGTTTTTTTACAGCATCTTCAGTAATCCCCAAGGCAGCCTCTGAATTTTGAGATTGGAAGGGCCAACTTAAGAAACCTAAATGCTGGTTTTTTTTGCAGCATCTTGAGCGTGCAACAGAGATGCTTTTCAGTGCTGCTTTTTGCATCTTCCTTTATTCACCTGGGCCCCGTGTGTGTGTCTTTCCAGCAGTGCTGTGACCTGGGCTACCACGCCAGCCTGAACAGGGCCCTGAGGACGTTCCTGTCAGCTGAGCTGAACCTGGAGCAGTCCAAGCACGAGGGGCTGGACGCCATCGAGAACGCCGTGGAGAACCTGGACGCCAACAGCGACAAGCAGAGGCTGATGGAGATGTACAACAACGTCTTCTGCCCGCCCATGAAGTTTGAGTTCCAGCCACACATGGGGGACATGGTCAGTGTGGGGCCCTCCTGCAGCTCCCTGCCTGTTTGTTGCCCTCGTTTTGCATAAATTCACCCCCTCCAGGGCTGCCTGTTGGGGTGTTTTGGGAGGCTGAGAGGTGAGAGATGATGTAAAGATTAAGCAGAGGTGTTTATATTTTACTTTTTTGGCTGTCAAAGCTGGATGATCTCCAGAAATCCCTTGCAGCCCCGAAGGTTCTGTGGAAAGGAGCAAGTGCTGCTCTCAAATCCAAGCTGATCCCTGATACTGATCCTTGGCCCTTTGCTGGAGGTGAAAATGCTTAATTAGTGTTTCCTGCTCCCATTTAATATGAAACCTTTCCTTCAGCCCGCAGGTTAATCCCCAAGACAGCCTCTGAACTTTGAGGTGGGAAGGGCCAATTTAAGAAACCTAAGTGCTGTTTTTTTGCAGCATCTGAGTGTGCAGCCTGAGAGCACAAATGCTTTGCAGTGGTGCTTTTTGCATCCTCCTTGTGAGCCAGGACTCTTCATTGTGGACTCTTCATTTCTGGCAGGGCAAACCCTTCACATTTTTGGGTTTATCAAGATGTGGTTGCTCAGCTGGGAGCTGTTGGAAATCCCACAAGCTGAAATTGGTTGTGAATGGGAGCACATGCACAGTGTGACAATTTAGGTCACTTGGTTGGATTTCCAGATTTTCCCCCGAGCACAGACTGGAGGATGGTCTCTTTGCAGGCAGCCTCTTCTCTTGGGCTGGGAATTACAGCCACTGCTCCAGGCTCTTCTTTGTCTCTCCCGTTTAAAGTGAAACCTTCAGACTGCAAATGACCTTTCCTGGATTTTTCTGTGCTTGTGATGCTGTAAGATCGTGGGAAGAAAAGGAATTACCTGCAGAGTCTCATTGAGGAGCAGCTCCCATTCACTGAATCATTTATCTTGCTGCTTCTCAGGGCTGGAGGAGTGTTTAGAAATGCAGCTGATGGTCTTGCTGCAATGGTGCTGCATGCAGCAGATTAAACCAGGATGTGTGATCCTGTGTGTGTGCATGGGTGGGTAGAACTCCCACTTTCAATTTCTGTCTCTGAAGAAACAGCCTCAGGCAGTGAGGTCACTGTTTTCTTGTAAAAACCCACACACAAAACCCAGAACAAAACAAAAGGGAAGAGCTGCCTCATGCTGTGGGATGAGAGACTTTGTGAGCAGCTCAGGGAACCTCAGTGTTCTGGTGTCTCTGACAAGTCCCCAGACTCTGCTTTTTTTTTATTTTAACTGCCCTGGATTCATTCAAGAGTGACCTGTGCCTGTTGCTGTGCTGTGCAGGTGGTTCAACTGAGCAACCCCAGCCCCTTGTGCCCCTAGCCCAGGATGCCAGGCTGAACACTGAACCAGATTCCTCATTTTTGATGTGATTTATCCTAATAGGTAGGAAAAAGCACCTCCAGACTTCCAAAACACACAGTGAGCTGACATCACTGACAGCAGCTGATGTTTTCTAGCTCTTTTTTGATGTTGCCATCATCTCCTGCTCGCTGTTCAGGAGTCACTCTGTAACTGTAAATTCAGTGTCACTCTGAATTTACAGTGTAAATTCAGTATCATTCTAGAACTGTAAATTCAGTATCACACTGTAGATTCAGTGTCACTCTGTAAATTCAGTGTCACTCTGAATTTACTGTGTAAATTCAGTATCATTCTATAGCTGTAAATTTGGTGTCACTCTGTAAATTCAGAATCACTCTGTAGATTGAGTGTCACTCTAAATTCTGGGTCACTCTGTAACTGTAAATTCGGTGTCACTCTGAATTTACTGTGTAAATTCAGTATCATTCTAGAATTGTAAAGTTGGTGTCACTCTGTAGACTCAGTATCACTCTGTAGATTCACTGGCACTCTGAATTTGGGATCACTCCATAACTGTAAATTTGGTGTCACTCTGTAAATCCTCCCAGGGAAGGAGCTGCACTTTGGGCAGAACCTCCTCCTCTGGTTGAAATGCAGGTTTACCAAGTTTTAAAGCTCAGCACTTCAGAGGATGTTTGTGTTGATAAATAAATGAGTAATTGCAGTGTCCTGCTGTGCTGTCTGTCCTGCAGGAGTCTCAGCTCTGTGCCCAGCAGCCCGTGCAGAGTGAGCTGGTGCAGAGGTGTCAGCAGCTGCAGTCCCGCCTGTCCACGCTGAAGATTGAAAATGAGGAGGTCAGTGAGTAACCAAAACTCAGCAACCCCTCTCAGCCACTTCCAGTAGTTCTTGGGCTCTGATTGTGGAAGAATCTGATTGTTGTGATCCTTTTTTTAATGAACACTTGTGGTAAAATTCAAGGCCAAAGCGTCTTGTGCGTTAATTATTGTGTGATCTCACAGGAAAGGTGGGTGTATGGAGAGAACCCTTTAAAATACCCCCCATATCTCTCTTCCCATCCTTAACTTGATAAGACTGGCTGTGTTGCCAAAGTTGGATTTGGATAGCAAAGGGAAGAGGAGGAATTTAATGTTTTGAAGTGAGTTTGCATAAGCTGAGTTAGTGATTTTTGTTTAGAAGATGAGAGGAACGGGGATCTAATCTCTGCACCTCTGTGTTCAGGAACTTTGGGGCAAAATTTGCAACCCCTTTTATGTCTAGAGAGTTGATTCTGGCCTTCATTAAAAACACACAGTGCAGCAGAGTCCTGTTTGTAATTCACATTTGATGCCCAGTTAGATGCAGTTGCAGAAGACAATTAGAGAATCTTTGTTCCAGCTTTCTCTGCTTTGAGGTTAAATTTCTTTCCATCTCCTGATCCCAGCCCATGAGATCACAGCTGCCATCCTGGCACGGAGTCCTGGCCAGGTTCAGGGTGCTGCCAGCTCTGTGCTTGCATGGACTGTGCTGTTAATGAGCCAAAATTAATTACAGCACACAGGGTGTGAAACCAGTAATATCTGTTTATTAGCAAAGTGCTGCAGGGGACTTGACAAACCTCGTGTTGTTTACTCACAACATAAAAACCTGGAAGTTTTGAGTTCTCCCCTCCTTGCTGGGCAGGTGAAGAAGACCATGGAGGCCACGCTGCAGACAATCCAGGACATTGTCACCATCGAGGACTTTGATGTCTCTGACTGCTTCCAGTACAGCAACTCCATGGAGTCGGTGAAGTCCACGGTGTCGGAGACGTTCATGAGCAAACCCAGCATTGCCAAGAGAAGGGCAAACCAGCAGGAGACTGAGCAGTTCTACTTCACAGTAAGGGGATGATTCTTAAGGGATTTAGGAGGGGTTTTTTTCTCTCTTTTGGGAAATTCTCCCCTG
This sequence comes from Trochalopteron elliotii, assembly GCA_024734555.1. Lineage (NCBI taxonomy): Eukaryota > Metazoa > Chordata > Aves > Passeriformes > Leiothrichidae > Trochalopteron > Trochalopteron elliotii. The sequence goes on along the minus strand of JANPWX010000652.1, from coordinate 132,778 downwards.
TGAGGGTGGTGAGGTCCTGGTACAGCTCTGGCTGTGCCATCCCTGGAAGTGTCCAAGGCCAGGAGAGGTTTGGAGCAGCCTGGGATAGTCCAAGGCCAGGAGAGGCTTTGGGGATGATTTTTAGGGATTTAGGAGGGTTTTTTTTTCTCTCTTTTGGGAAATTCTCCCCTGTGAGGGTGGTGAGGCCCTGGTACAATTCTGGCTGTGCCATCCCTGGAAGTGTCCAAGGCCAGGAGAGGTTTGGAGCAGCCTGGGATAGTAGAAAGTGTCCCTGTCTGTCACCAGATGGACACAAAAGAACCACACTCACACTGTCCAGTTGTGTGAGCAGAAAGAAGGAAGTTTATTTTGGGATCAGGGTTTAAATAGTGTTTGGAACTTGATCAGCAATTGGGCCATGAGGTTGACACCTCTCTGACCCCACTGGTCAGGTTAGCAGTCTATCAATTTGTCCTTCCCCCAGAAAAATTGCATAGTTTTTCAAAACATCACTCTTTGTTTATGTTACCATGCATGAGAACTCAAAAACAGAAATGCAAAACATCAGAAAGGTGAAAAAATCAAGGTGACACCTGCCCATCCCCTGGATGATCTTTAGGATCCTTCCCAACCCTTTCCATGATTCTGTCATTTGGAATTGGATCTGTTCAGAATTCTCCTCACAGCAGACTGCAGACTCTTGTCTAACAAAAAACTCTTCTCTTGCTGATTTTGGGCAAGCAGAGGAAACATGTTGGGGTTTAAAAATGTGTGGTCTCAACTCTCTGGGAATATTTTGGGATATCTCTGTTGATTCAAACGTGGTCTGTGGGTAAATTGTGTCAAATTGGATTTCTTCTGCATCTGAAAAGGAATTTTCTGAGAAAGAACTTAATAGCTTGTAAACATGAAATTTCAAAACTAGTGCAAACTAAAAGAGTGTTTTTAGCTCTTTCATTTTTTGTTACCACGTTACAATTTCAGCCTGCAGAAAGCTTTTCATTGAGTCAGTGTTTTTTACAAGATGCTAAGAGCTTTTTGCTGTTGAATTTCATGCCAGACTGTGTGTCTTTTTCCTACATCAGATTTATGTTAAACCCTTGAATTTGTTTCCAGTTTCAAAATATTTCAGAGCAGCAGATGAAAATCATGGGTCTCACCCTGGTTAATTTGCCATTCCTTTGGGCATCCTTCACCTACTTCCTCCCAGAATGCTGTTGCTTGTTAAAAATCTGAATTTTCAGTGCAAATGGCACTAACCTGGCAGGATGGGTCATTGGGCCTTGAGTTAGAAAAATCCAGAATCCTTCACTGAAGGTGAATTTGGTTGTTGAGAGAAGTGAGTGGAGAAGCTGCTTCAATTAAGACAGGATTGACCACCCTGCCCAGGGTTATGGAACTGGAAAAGTGATTTTAATTGAACTCTTTGCATTTCCTCTCCAGAGAGAGCTGGTTTGAGTTCAGACAGGAGAAGGAGGAATCCAGGGCTCAGTTTGGGTGGGATATTTCTCCCTTTCATGTTGTTGCTGTGGTGTTAGGGAGAGACCCTCTTTAAGCAGCCTGATCAGATGCTGCATTGATCTGCTATTGACCAGGCTTATAAATAGCCTTGATAAGGATTTCCAGCTCTGAACCTCCGAGGAGCAGCTTTTGCAGTGTCTCATAAAACCCTCAGATGGGTGTTAATGAGGCTTGAGGGCAGAGCTTTGTGTAGGGGGTAAAAAAAAAACAGACAAAGTGCAGTGCAGAATTGAGATTTAATTCCCTTTTAGCTCGTGATGTGCTGAGTGCTGGGGGACAGGAACTGTAAGAAAAACGCTGCATTTAAAAGAATAATTAAAAGGATATTCAAAAGAATATTTAAAAGAATATTTAAAAGAATATTTAAAAGAATATTTAAAAGAGTATTTAAAAGAATATTTAAAAGAATATTCCATGTTAATGTGGGCTCGAGGAAATTCCATGTGCTGCATTCCTAGGCAGAGCTCTTGGGTAAACACAGAGATGGGAATTTAGTGGAAGGATAATCACTGGACTATCTCCAGACTGGAATAATCTGTATTTCCACTGGAAGCACATCCCAGCACGCCAGAGCTGATGGATCTCTTGTTGGGCTCTGAAGGGAGATTTGTGCTCAGGATAATTGAAACTTCCCAGGGAAGGGTGGGCTCAGCCCTGAGCTGCTGCAGGTGGCTGGGGCAGGGAAGCAGCAGCAGCCACTTCAGGGAGCCAAAATCCAGGGATGAGCTGCTGCTGCTGCCATGGTTACAGCCCTGCTTCCCCAGGCAGGGATCCTGGCACTGCTGCCCACCAGGGCACAGCTGGCACCACCTGCCCCCTGGGAAAGGGGGAAATTATTGCATTCTTTCACCTCTAAACTGGAATAATTTCAGTTCTTAGGCAGAATGTTGGGGTTTTTTACCTCTGGAAACAAGCAGAGCAATGCTGGCTGTGTGAAGTGCTTTAGGGTTAGTGGAGGTTTGTTTTTGCCAAGGTTCAGACATGGGGAAAGGTGGGATAAAATCCTCCTGCTCCTGAGTCCTGCAGCTGGGTTTGGTCCTGGTGCTGCTGATCCTGTGGGAAATGGAGCCAGTCCCCCCATCCTTGTGTGCCTGGTTTGGAATTACTCTTGGAGGGGTGAGAGAGAGGAAAATCACTGGGTTTTCCTGGCTGGGGATGGGTCAGGATGTGGAGCAGGGGCAGAAATGTTTTTTTCCCTGTATCCTGAACACGTTCTGGTTGGGGTTTTGCTTCATCCCATCCTGCAGGGCTTTGGGCTCAGAGGTGCCTGTGTGGGTTTTGTTTTTGGTGCCAAATTCTCCTGGCTCTGACTCCCAGCTGATCTTCTCCTCTGGATTGTCACCCTGCACTAAGGGGGTGACTCAGAGACGTTTCTGCTGCTTTGTTCTGGTTGTGCTCAACCCAACTCCAGCTGTGCTCTGCCCCAAATGAAATCCTCAGGAGTTCTCCTGTAGTTTGATTATTTTCTTTTTATCCTTTCACTGTGTTTATTACGCCAGAAATCCAGGGCTAATGGATCTTTGTAATTCACTGAGAAAAGCCTGGAGCTTTATTTGGAAATTAATTTCTTCTTTTTTTTTTTTTTTTCTCATCAGCATCCTTGCAACAGGCAGGGAACAGAATGTTAGGCATGAGGAAACAGTCAAAAAAAAAAAACCAAAAAGAGATTCTGCAGTGCATGGGAACATCTTTTTTCTCCTTTAAAGCAGCCCCTGGTACCTGTTGATGTTTTTTAATGACCTCGGAGTGAGAGCCTTGCAAGTCCCAGCGAGTGCCTCTGCCCTGCCCTGCCTGACCCACCTTAGGCTGGGCTTAAGTGTTTAGATCTGCTTCAAAGGGGAGCTTAACTGAGTTGATCTGCTGATCTTTAAGCTTCTGTTTGCAGCTGAGCCTTCCATCCCTCCTGTCCTTTCACCTGTGACTCTGAGACCCCCCAGAACCAGATTTATCCTCCACTCCTCCACTTCAGAATGGTTATTTTTGCCCTTCACACTCACCATCTTTTCTCCTGCAAAAATTTAACTGACTGAGCAAAATACAGTTAGGGCTTGGCAAACAGATTCTACAGGGAAATTCCCCCCAAAAAAATGTAATTAATTTTTCCTAGTGGTGAGGGCCCTTCCTGTTTTCTTCCAAAACAACAACAGCAAAAAAAAAAAAATGAAATATTAATCAAGGAAGCAGGAAATGCTGAGACTTTCCAAAGGGACTTAATTCTTGTGAAATGTTTCTTTGGATGTTGTCAAGCGAGGGGACATAAAACATGGGCTTTTGGCAGTTAATTAAAGCCATTTTTGTTTGTTGTGTCAGTGCACACCAGGGCTGGGGAGCCCTCAGGGGAAACTTCCTTAGTTCCTGGAAGGTTTTCCCTCACTACTGCCTCGGTGTGTGTGTATATATATATATATATATATATTTATTTATTTATTTATTTATGTGTCTATTTCTACTTGACTCTTTCCATCCTGCACAGAGGCTGCTCCTGCAAAGGCCAAGCAGGGCCCAGGCTCTCTCGTTGTTAAAAATACCAATTTTTTACCTTCATGATTTGCAGTCTTATTGTGCAGATCAGAGCTGGAAGGGATTGGATTGAACTGGGGAAAGCTGGAAGTGTCCAAGGCCAGACTGGACAGGGTTTGGAGCAACCTGGGATGGTGAAAAATATCCCTGAACATGGAACTGGATGAGCTTTGAGGTCCTTTCCCACCTAAACCATCTGAGGCTTTGATTAGAATGAGAACATTTCGTTGTTAGATAAGGATCCTCTCTCTGTGCTCATTCTGCTGGCTGGGTTTTAAGATCTCTCATCATTCCAAAGGAGTGCTCTGTGATATTTGCAGAGTTTGTGGTTTTGACTGCAGACATGTCCCATTTATAACGTGGGCAGCCCCTGTACAGCAGAGCATTTCACATGCTGCAGCTCAGGGAAGATAAATAAAACTGCTCTGAACTGCCAGATAAGAGATGAAAGACCTGCAAGAAAAAAAAAAAAAGTAAAAGAAAAAGAAAAACCCAGCATTTGCAGAGCTGTGGAAAATCAGAGAGCAGTGGGAGAAATGCCTGTGTGGCTGTACAACATTCCCCTGCACCTCAATAATATCTTTATTTGTTTTGTCCCCTGCCCTCTGTGCAGCCCTGTGGATCATCCAGCGTGGAGGCAGACCCTGCCTTTGACAAGTAAAGTGGGGTGACAGAGGTTAAGTGAGAGAATAAGCACAGTAGCAGCCTTTTAGTTGGTTAAAACAGATTGCTCATTCAGTGCATCCCGCCCTGCCTGCCCGGGGAGGGATGACAGCTCCTCTGATGGCTCCAAAAGATGCCAAACATTCAGCTGATCCCACAGTGGAACAACGGGAATTCCCCTGCAGGTGGAGAATTCACAGGATTTCAGAGTTGTTGAGGTTGGAAAAGACCTCTGAGATTGTTGATCCAAGCTTGGTTGGGCTCAAAATATGAGTGGCCTGAGCTTCAGACTCAGATACATAAGCCAGGACTTAGTTCATGCTTAAACCATGAATTTCAGTGTTACTCTATAACTGTAAATTTCAGTGTCACTCTGCAACTGAAAATTCAGTGTCACTGTAAATTCAGTGTCACTCTGTAACTGTAGATTCGATGTCATTATACAACTGTAACTTCTGTGTCTCTGTAAATTCAGTGTCATTCTATAACTGCAAATTCAGTGTCACTGTAAATTTGGGGTCACTGTAAATCTGGTGTCACTCTGTAACTAAATTCAGTGTCACTCTGAATTTACTGTGTAAATTCAGTATCATTCTATAATTGTAAATTCAGTGTCACTGTAAATTCAGTGTCATTCTGTAACTGTAAATTCAGTGTCACTCTAACTGTAAATTCAATGTCGTTCTATAAATGTAAATTCAGTGTCACTGTAAATTTGGGGTCACTCTGAATTCTGGGGTCACTCTGTAATTGTAAATTCAGTGTCACTCTGAATTTACTGTGTAAATTCAGTATCATTCTGTAGCTGTAAATTTGGTGTCACTGTAAATTCAGTGTCATTCTATAATTGTAAATTCAGTGTCACTGTAAATTTGGGGTCACTGTAAATTCAGTGTCATTCTATAATTGTAAATTCAGTGTCACTGTAAATTTGGGGTCACTGTAAATTCGGTGTCACTCTGATTTTAAGGTCACTCTGTAACTGTAAATTCAGTGTCACTCTGCCCTCCTGTTCACAATCCAGCAACCCAAAGGCTTGAGCAGAGAAATGAAATTATCCATTCACCATCCTGCTTTTCTTTTTCCCCAGAAAATGAAGGAGTACCTGGAAGGCAGGAACCTGATCACGAAGCTCCAAGCCAAGCATGACCTCCTGCAGAAAACCCTGGGAGAAAGTGAGTGTGTGTCCCCAGCACTGCCAACAGCCAGGCATTTACTGCATTTATTGCATTTTTTGGATTTATTGCATTGCTCAGCCCTGGATAGTGATTTATGTTTTATGAATTCTCTCTGATCTGCACGAGGGAGAGGCCAAAGGACCCCCGTGGCTGCTTGATGAGTGATGAACACCAAAATGCTTAATGAGGCACTAATGTGCATCACTGCTGGGTGTGCTGCCCCCTCCTCCTTCCTCCTCCCCTCCCTCACACTCCTCCTGGTTATCTCTTCATGGTCTCTGCTGGGCCAAACCCACCAGAGATCATTAATTTGTGATTTTACTGATTAATTCTGAATTATTGATGGGCTGGGCCTTGGTTTGTGGGGCAGTTTAGCTGCTCCTCACCTCTGTGGGTTCAACCACCACCAAACCAATGTATGGGAGGCCAGGCTTTTGTCAGGAGAAGCACAGACAAATCTCAGAGCATGTGAAATATGTTGCCTGTCTAGAGGGCATCAGTCAGGGGGCAGCAGCCAGAACTGAATATTCATTTGCTGTCAGAGCCAGAACAAAGGCAGATTTCTTTCCCTTCATGGTATGGGCCAATCCTGTTGGCCAAAAACACTTCAGCTATGCATCCAAGTTTCCATAGAAACGTGCCTGCCTGGTGTTTGCAGAGGAGAAGGTTTGAGCAGTGTAAATGTCAGGTCAGGAGCTGGCCCAGCTCAGTCCTGGGTTCTGGGGCTGAGCTGGGCTCCCCACAGCTCGTGGTGTGCCAGTCTGCTGGATGAAAACTCAGCCAGCATGTGGGCTTTGAAGTGCTTTGCTTTCAGTGTGGAAATGCACTGTCAGACTAAAACACTTCTGGCTGCAGTAATTAAGAGTTTTGTGTTCACCAGGCCGTGACTGCTGGGAGGATTTGCCTCAGTTTTGGGTTGGCTTGGTGAAAGTTGCTCATCTCCTTGGCTCTCCTGTAAGAAAGGGTGGCTGAAGCCAAAGTTTTGTGTCCTCAGGGCGTTTTTCTTGTGCCTCTGAATGTCTGGCAGTGACAGCCCCTGTGACTGATCACATTCCTGGGTCAGAGCTGACCTCTGCATTCCAAGCCCTGTTTCCTCTTAACCTGCCTGCCCCCTGAACCCAGCTCAGGCTGTGCTGGGGGGGAAGGAGAGGAAATCAAATGTGATTTCTGTGTGGATTTAAAGGCTGTTTCTTTCGTTTCATTTTGGCAAACCAGAGCTTTCTTAGTGACACCCTGTGAGTGTCAGGGTGAGCCCCAAAAAACCTCCTCCTTGTGTCATCTGTGAGATCAAAAAATGAGCTGGGAAAGGCAGGAACGTCCCATTTCCCAACCCACAGGAGCAGGTCAATGGTACAAACTGGGGACTGTGCCTGAATTTATCCATAAAATGTCACTTAATTGGGAAATGGGCAAATCAAATCCCCTTCACTGGTCCCCAGAGCACAGTTAGGAGCTTTACAGGAAAATGTGCCTCCAGCTGGGTGTCTTCAGTGCCTGGCAAGTTCAGGGGGTTCTGATTTTTTTATTCTCCTCCCTGCCCCATCCTCAGGTGACCTTTTTTAGTGCAAATTGCCTCTAATCTGAAGATGACAACTTCCAGTAATAAAAGTAGCAGCAAGTCATTATGTCCCTGTCCCCATTTGTCACCCTAATGCAGGAGCCCCTTGATGCTGCCATAATCTCTCTGTATGAATATTCCATGATGAAAAGGGGACAGATGGCTGGAAATTCTGCTGCAGAATAACATTTTCCTGTGAATTATGCACTGTTTTGGCTCTGTGTGGGGAGAGCAAAAGTGGCTATCAAGATGTGCTCAGCTAATTGTCAAGCCATCAGCAATTAGCTACTTCCTCCTTCCACCTCCCCAGGATGCAGGGAGACAACAGGAGGGAAAGGTGGATTTTCAGCTCAGTGCTGGTTTCACTGATTTTTTTTCACCAAAAAAACCCAAAAATCCAGGCCTGTCCCACTCCCAGCAGCACCATCCTCTTTTTCCCTGCCCCTTCTGTTGTGATGTTTGAGGTGATGCTGCATTAACAAGTCCCAAAGCTTTTGGCTGCTGCTTCCTCAAAAACTCACACACGAGTTAATGGGAGTGGGGTTTTTTTATAAATATGTTTGTGGAAAACACCCCTGAAACGTCTGTCTCTCAAAGTAACTGCAGTGCCAGCACGTTGAGGCTGTGGGCTGACAAATCTGGGAAATGTTTGCACTCTTCCTGAGGGGCTTTGTGCAGCAGAATCTCTCACCCCACCAGTTCCCCTGGGAAGGAGAGAGGGAGGGACTGACAAGCCCAGTTTTTTTGGCAGAAGTCAAGGATTAGAATGCTCAGGGAGGTGATTTCTATTTTAAAAAAACCCCAAGAATTCACAGAGATAGGAGTGCTTGGACAGCCTGAGCTGGTTCCTGGTTGGGTTTGGTGGGGCTGAGCTGGCAGGGGATGGGTTTGATGCTGTCCTTGGAGCTTTTCCCCCTCCTCTCTCCTCTCCTTTCCTCCATCTCCTTCCAAAATCCTCTGTGCAGAAATTCTGAGAGCATTTTGCTTTTCCTCCCTCCTCATGCTGGGTTTCTCCTCCACAGGTCAGCGGACGGACTGTGCCCTGGCCAGGTAGGTGTGGCTCAGGGAATTGTGATTTTAGGGGAAATCTGATGCAAATTGGTCATTCCGGATCAGTTAGCAGCCCAGGGTGTGTGTCTGTTAGAGAAATACACTGATTTAGGGTGACAGAATGGAATCATGGAGTGGTTTGGGTGGGAAGGGACCTTAAAGCTCTTCCAGTGCCATGGGCAGGGACACCTTCCACTGTCAAATTCCATCCAGCCTGGCCTGGAACACTTCCAGGGACGGGGCAGGAATTCAATAAATTTAATTAAAATTACTATAAATTTAAATTAAAATTTATTATACTTTAAAAGTAAAACTTAATAGAAAAATTTAAATTAAAATTATTATAATTATGAAAATCAAATTTATTACAAATTTCAAAATCCAGTTTATTAAGAATTTTAAATTCAAATTTATTATGAAGTTTAAAATCAATTTTATTATAATTTTTAAAATAAAATTTATTATACATTTTTAAAACTAGTTTATTATAAATTTAATTTAATATAAACAAATTCCTTTTCTTGCCCTTAGTGCAGATCAGGAGCAGGATGGGAAAGTGAGAGGAATTCCTTAATTTGGTGCTGTCACCCAGACAATATTCTCCAGATTTAGGTGTTTATAACCAAAGAGAGGTGGACCTCCACACTGTCGAGGACCATAAATTGGGAAACTCTTGCTCCCAGTGCTCTGCTGGGCCTGGATTCCAGAATAAACCTTTTAATTTAATTAGGACCAATCCCAGAACCAGCACTGAGCTTCTGGTGGGGCTTTATTTGTTAAAACATAACAAATCCCCATCTCCAGATTGATGGATTCGGGGGGCTCTGCTGGGCACCAGGGGCTGGGGCTGTGCATCCTCCTGCCTCGTTAACACAAGGAAGGTGATTACCACCAGCGTGGACTCATTACTGCTCTTCCCATTCCTCACAGCAAAGCAAAACTGGCAGGTCCTAATTAGGCCCTGACATCTGTAATAATAAAATATTATTCATCATGAAACAATTTTGAAATATCAGAGGATCAGTTTAAAGCCCACCCCATTGTCTGTGACAGCCTGTGGAATTGGATTTTTCTTTTATTATTTTTTTTATTATTATTTTTCATTCAGTCGTTTTGATTTTTTTTTTTTTTTTACAAAAGGAATTTCCCCCCAAATTAACACATTGTACAGGCTTTTTTAAAAAAATCACACTTCTAATCCCCTCATTTATAATTCAGCAGCCATCTGCCCTGGCAGGGAATTGGCTGGAATGATACATTAGGGCCTCTCTGCTCTTATCTCCCTTGCTTCATTTTTACAAGAAACTAAAGGAATTTTAAACCCCAGTAATAAATTTTGAGGGGAAAACCCTGGCAGAGCAGGGCTTTTCTTCCTTGTTTTTTTGCCATTAATGTCCACCAGCATCAGCAAATGAGAGCAGACAGACAAGGCTTAGCCTGGCTGGTGTGTGCTGGTGTTCCAGGGGGGTTTTGTGTTATTTATTTATTTGAAAACCTTATCAAAACTGTAATAAAGACCCCGCAGTGGCAGCTGTTAACAGCACAGGGGGAACCAGCCTGCTCCCACCTGCTCTTCCCTGAGCAATTTATATCAAACTTCACCTCCAGCAAAGCAGCCCTGGATCACAGAATTCCTTCTGGTCGGAATTAAAACGTCAGGGGTGATTTTTTGGCAGGGCTCCCTTGTGCCTCGTGCAGGTTTTGGAGTGATTTAAAGTCACTTCAAATCGTTCTGGAGTTGCATAAATCCAGTGGGGCTCTGGCACTGTGGTGGACTGGGATATCTGGCTCCTTCCCTGCTCCAGAATGGGGTTGGGAGCACTGCAGGGATGAGCTGGTAACTTTATAAGTACATACATTATACATGCATGTATTTATATAAAAATAATATACAGTTATATACAGACAATGGCAGTGACATTTAACAAAAGGTGATATTTACATGTGGTTTTTATTTAACAATTAGATTTTTTTCAGATACACGTTGTGTTGTTTTATTTTTTTTGGATTATTTACTATATACAAGTGATAGTGGGGGATTATCCTGACTGTTCTCTTCTGTTTTTCCCTCCTGGACCAGTGGCAGGCGCAGCTCCACCGTGAGGAAGCAGGTAATTAACATTTCCCTCGTTAACGAGGCAGGGATGTGGTGTGGGGAAGTGGAGGAGTGGTGGAAAACAAATTTTTATCTGTCCCTCCCTGTGTTCTGTGCACCTTCCCAGTCTTGTCTGACAAATCCCTCAAACCTGCATCCAAAACCTCTCTCATTTTCCACAACAAAATTTAAAATTGCTTTGACTCTGTGTTTTGACAGACCTCAAAAATCAGAGTCAAAAATCCCAAGCAGCCTCGAGCTGTTTGGACAGCCCTGATTTATGGGATCCACGTTGTTGTTTGTTTGTCTCCATCCCCTTTATTTTCCCTGGAATCCCCCTGTTAAACCTGTAACTGCTCTGGTGTTGTGCCTTCCTGTAATAAAGACTCACAAAGCCAGGCTTTGTATCCCTGGCCTTGGGGATAATCTGCTGCTTTTTGGTACCCAAATGAGCTAAAATGTGTTTCCTTGAGATAGGGAGGCCCCAAAGTATCTCTTGTTGGTCCTGTGAGGTTAAAGTTTGGGAATTCCACTTCACACAGCCTTGGGCTGCTCCTTTGCAGTTTCAGAATAAAGACAGCAAGTTGTGATCTTGGTGTGCAGAGTCAAACCTTTCTCATTTCTTTTATTCTTTATTTTTTTTTTTCTCTTCACTCTACACCCTGCCTACTCTTGCTGTTAATCCCTCTCTGGGCAGGATTCCTCCCAAGCCATTCCCCTGGTGGTGGAGAGCTGCATCCGATTCATCAGCAGGCATGGTGAGTTCCTCGTGGGCTGGGGGAATTCCCAAAAAATAAACCCTATAAAGGATGTTCACAGCTCGTGGTGCCTGTGCAGAAGCTGCCACAGAAGGACAAAGGCTCTGATTTTTATTTCTTTTTACATTCCTGGTGTTGTGTGCGTGGTGACCTCTCCAAATAACTGACCCTGCAAATAAATGCTGTTTTGCCAACAATATCCTTTTATTCCCTGCAGAATTAGCTTCCCATCCATGCACACCACTCGTGCCTCACCTTCCTTTGAGCCCTCAAGTGTGGCCTTCACCAGGAACAATCATCCTCTTCACCAGGAGGAGGAGGAGGAACACTGGGAGGGTTTGAATGTAGGAGGTCAAGCAGTGAATTAATTGTTCACTTACTGCCACAGAGAGATGATTTATGCCTGTTTGGAGGGTTGACCTCTCCCAGCCTTGAATGCTGTGCATTTATTGCAATTTGTTTTCATTTTTAATGGATATCATTTGTTAGTGGCGTGTGAAACAGCTGTTAATTACCACGTGTGGAAAGAGGTGGAATCCATCTTCATTAGCCAAGATCCAGGTTAGCAGGTCCTGTTTGTTTCCCTTGTTCCATTCCTGTTTCAGGAACCAGAATCTGGGGTCCCATTCTCATCATCACTTGGAGCAACCAGATTCTAGACTCCTTCTTTAAGGCCATACTTGGATATTTGCTGGAAAAATCCTTGAAACCACCTTGAAGAGGGGGATGAATCGTGGCCATCAGGAGATGCTGATTTCACTCAGATTCCAGAACTGGCTTCGATTTTCCAACAGCCTCAACTGAGCCCTTTTTAAACGTTTTCCTCCTGGCATTGATCATATTTTACTCCTGGCTGCTCCACTGCTGGTTTATGACTTCCACTGGGTTGTAAAATCCTCTGGGGATCCTCCAGGGTGAGAGATAACGTGAATGGCTGTCAGAGCCCTGTTACTCTGGCAGTTTAGAAGGGTTAATAATTTTTCTGCCAATGCTGAGTTCTGTTTTTTCATGTTCTGGACGTCTCAAGGAAAGGTGGCTTTTAAACCAGCATCCTTCTCCCTGTGTTCTTCTTTTTTCCTTTATTACAGGAGCTGCTGAAGGTGCCATCTTCTTTTATCTAATTTATCTTACCTTGTTACCAGCATCTCCTGTTTCCCTCCAGGTCTGCAGCACGAAGGAATATTCAGAGTGTCTGGGTCGCAGGTGGAAGTGAACGACATCAAAAATGCATTTGAGAGAGGTAAGGAGGAGCTCTTAAAATATCCCAGGAATTATTGCCAAGTTCTGAATTTCGTGTGAATGCTCAGAGCTGGCCTGAATGCAGCTCTCTCCTTTTTGTTCCTTTGATTTTTTTGTGTTTTCCTGAGTGAGTCCCTCCCAAACACCTCCCTGGTGCTCATTAACCTTGAATTCTCAGCTGTTTGCTGTTGTGCTTTGTACCCCGTGGAGTGTCTGTATAATAAATATTCTGAACTCAATCTCCTCTCATGTCTGATAGCTTATTGATTGTTTGCAACACTAAAGGACGTAGAGGATTTCATTATTAGGTGTAACTGCAGTTTCCTCCCCTCTCCCCCAGCTCTTTGTGTGCTGGAGGATGAATTTCCATTTCATTTTTTTTTTTCCTGTGTTGTTGAGGCACAGCTTGGCTACATTTATTCCAAATACCAGCCAGAGAGAGAGAGGGAAATTTCAAGAGAGTGTTAATTTGAGGTAGCTTTTAATAGATTGGATTTTTTTTCTCTCTGGGAAGAGCCATTCCATACAAAGGCAGGGAGCAGTTGGGAGCCTCCTGACTCATCAGCTCCTTGCTGGGCTGTTCTCCCTGGCAGAGCAGGTTCAGAGGAGCTGCTCCTCAGGCAGCCCCTGGGTCACTGGGAACAACAGGGCTTGTGTTAATCCCTGGAATCCTTCATTCCCAAAGAACAGGATCAGTGGTTTTCTCTGCTTGCTGCTGCAGGAGGAGGGCTGTCATTAATTAGGCACAGCGAGTTTAATTGGCTTTTTGGGGGAGGGAGGAGTTTAATGAGCAGCGTGTGGTGGGTGATGTCACCTGTCCTCTGCTCCATCCACCTGAGAGGGAGAATCCTCAGGAGCAGAGGGAGCAGGAATCTGTGTCACAGCCAGGAAAAGTATCAGAATCACATTTTGATGTGAAGATTTTGATATAAAGAAATCCCAGCTTGGGGAAATACCCACTTGTTCCATGCAGAAATAAAAAAAGAGGACTTTTTTTTCCCCCTTCATCTCACTTGTCTCTGTAAAACCTGTGCTATAGAGGAGTGCCAAAGTTAACAATAAGGTCCCTGCAGTTTATTACTTCATTCAGAGCCCTTGATGGCAGTTAATATCAGGGAAAATGCTCAGGTTTGGAGTGGCCCATTTATTATCCCATGTGTTATTAAGATAATAGGCAAGCTTTGGTAATTTCAGTCACATAATGGATATATATAGCTTCAATTTGAGGATTGCCCCATCATTAAATCTAATTATGTCTGATAGGGGAGTTTTCCCTGGGGAACAACTCCTTGAATGAGCATCTTCCCTTTGGTAATGCAGACAAACCATGGTGGTGGATCTGCAGCAACAAATTGTCCCAGGGACATTTTCCCCACCCCATTCCCTGTGTCTGCATCAGCTGGGCCAGGGGTGTGATGCTCAGTGTCCCCCTGGGTGTCCCTTGATCCACCTGGGCCAGGGGTGTGATGCTCAGTGTCCCCCTGGGTGTCCCCTGCATCACCTGGGCCAGGTGTGTGATGCTGAGTGTCCCCCTGGGTGTCCCCAACATCACCTGGGCCAGGGGTGTGATGCTCAGTGTCCCCCTGGGTGTCCCTTGATCCACCTGGGCCAGGGGTGTGATGCTCAGTGACCTCTTCTGTGTCCCCTGCATCCCCTGAGCTGCAGTTTTGGGTCTGCCTGAAGCCCCTGTCAGGGGGTGGAGCTGTGCTGTTCACACCTGCCCAGAGCACCTGGAGTGTTCCTGCTGCAAGAGCAGCACCACACACCCCCCGTGGGTGTCAGCTCTGGTGTCAGGGTGACATTTGGGTGACATTTGGGTGACATTTGGGTGACAGGAGCTGTCCCAGGTGTCCTGGGATTCCTGGCATCCCCACCCGGAGATCTCTCTCTGCCTCTCTCTGAGGAGGGTGGGATTAACACAAATCCTTCTCTCCCAGTGTTTTATTTTCTCCAGTATTCTGATTTCTCTCTCCTTGCCCCAAAGGGGAAGATCCCTTGGCTGGGGACCAGAATGACCACGACATGGATTCCATAGCAGGGGTCCTCAAGCTGTATTTCCGAGGCCTGGAGCACCCTCTGTTCCCCAAGGACATCTTCCATGACCTGATTGCCTGTGTCAGTAAGTACATGGAGAACTGGAAAGAAATAGGATTAAATTTTCTCATCTCCCACTTCTCTTTTCTCCCTTTTCTTCTTTTTATTTTTTTTTTTTTTTTCTGACTCCAGGGTGAGTTTTTTGGGGTTTCTTTGGCTGGGTTTGTGCTGCTGGGCTGGTTTTTGTCATCCAGTCTGGGCAGTCACTTTTTCCCAGCCATCCTTGCTGTGACATGAATGAAAAAGGAGATAAAAATTCATAGATTTGAAGGGCTGTGCAAGGGGGTTTTGTGAGACAGTGCTCAGTGACAGGATTCTTTTAAGAGAGAATAAAGCAGAAAAACCCTCACTTGTGTAAAATAATCTTGAGGAGCTGTCACCAGAGGATGTCAGAGATGCCCTCTCCCAGGCAGGGATCACCAGCAGGGTTCCCTTTCCCTGGATATCTGCTGCCATGCTCCTGTGTGCTGGCCTCAGCTGACAAGGTGGTTTTTTATTCATACTCCTTTTAGCTTCACACCCACAAGGGACCATCCACTGCCTCCTGCTCCAGCATATCAATCACCAGGGCACTCACAGCTGAGCTGTTAACATTCTTCATGGTTTCTAAAGGTGCTTCTGCCAGGCAGAGGCTTGTTTGTGGTTCCTGGATGTGAACAACCTCGTTTTTAAGTGGCTTTGCTCTTGCTGCATCCCCCAGAATTGAAGAATGATTTCCATTGTCCAAGCAGAGAAATGGCCTTTGCAGGGGCAGCCTCTGAAGAGAGGCAGAAGATCACTGAGGAGACAGCTTCAGAAACAACCTGTGCTTTTCTGCTGCTGATAAATGCATTTCCAGACTTGGATTCGTGTCTTGTTGAGAAGAAAAATCCTCTTTTCCCCCGAGTGAGCTCTGCCTTCTGAGCTGATCTGTGCTGCCCACTTGTTTCTCAGCAGGCTGCTGCACACAGAGCCCTTTGCCTCACCCTCTAACTGTGTTAATTGGAGTGGTACAACCTCTCCTTTTCAAACACCCACCTCTGCCAGCTTGCCCTGAAGGAGCCCCTTGTGCCAGAGCCCCTGGGGCAGGTGACATCCCGAGCTCCCACACTCACAGGGAGACTCCCAAACGTTCAGGGACCTCCTCTGGCAAAGGCTTTGCCAAATCTTTTGGCTTTGCAGGTTCTGCAGCCAAATCCCCTGCTGCTGCTGTGCTGGCAGCCCAGTTTGGGGTACTGGTGGTACTGTGGGGGCAGCAGGGGGGTGACTCTGGTGCTCTCTGTCTCTTTTCCAGCCATGGATAATTTGCAGGAGCGAGCGCTGCACGTCCGGAAGGTGCTGCTGAACCTGCCCAAGACCACCCTGATTGTCATGAGATACCTCTTTGCATTCCTCAATCAGTGAGTACTCCTGGGGGCAGCAGGGCTCTGGAATTATGATGGAATTATGATGGAATTATGATGGAATTATGATGGAATTATTGAGGATGGACAGGGCAGGGAAACTTTCCTCATCCCAAGCCCCGATGTCCAGCCTGGCCTTGGACATTCCAGGGATCCAGGGGCAGCCACAGCTGCTCTGGGCACCCTGTGCCAGGGCCTCCCCACCCTCCCAGGAAGGAATTCCTCCCAGTATCTCATTTAACCTTCTCTCTTTCAGTTTAAATCCATGGCAAGGGGGTCCTGCTGTAACCCTGGTCTTCACCTGGGCTCTGAACAACAGTAACAGAGAGGAAATAAAGTCAAACATTAAAGTCAGCACCCAGAGCTTTCAAACTCCCTTTGCTGTCCCCATTGAATTTCTCAGTAAATACCATCAGTGTCCCATTTTTCACCTGGATCCAGAACATTTGTGTCCCAGACAGCCCAAAGCAAACCTAAACCTTCCGAGCTCAGCTGTGTGCTCTGAGCAGAGGATGGTGATGATGATGATGATGATTTCTACTATTCACCCTCCTTCCCACCTCTGTTTTTTTTGCAGTTTATCCCAGTTCAGTGAAGAAAACATGATGGATCCCTACAACCTGGCCATCTGCTTTGGCCCCACGCTGATGTCTGTGCCCGAGGGGCACGACCAGGTGTCCTGCCAGGCTCACGTCAACGAGCTGATCAAAACCATCATCATCCAGCATGAGAACATCTTCCCAGGAGCCAGGGAGCTGGAGGGCCCAGTCTACAGCAGAGGTGGAAACACAGAGGATTACTGGTATGCTGGGTGCTCTGAGGAGAGCCATGGCTGGGTCTTTACCCATGGATTTAGGGTGCTGCAGTTGTGTGTTGGCTAATTCGGGGTTGCAGCATCTGGCCCAGCCTTTCAAAAACGTGTTTTATAGCAGCAAAGATGCCTCTGGTCTCTCTGGAGTCATCAGCTTAAAAGAAATAAGCTGGTATAAAGTAGCTATTCAGTTGTCAAAGCTTGCTCACTTATCTTGAAGGGCAAGGTTGTGGAGGGATTTTCTTGGATGTTCTGGTTTGGTAGCTGCCAAAATCAATCTCTTTTTGTTGTTTTTTATCCTTTTTTTTTTTTTTTTTTCCCTCTCCTGCTTTTTGCCTTTTCTCTCTGCCTGTCTGGAGTGCCTTTGCTGCAGACACAGAGGTCACTTGCAGCTGAACCTCCAAGGCTGTGGCACAGTTTAATTTCCAGGGCAGCCCCACTGGAGAGGGGGGGAGGGAAGAGGCAGGAATGCAAAATCACCATTTCCATGCAGCCTGGAGCTCCAGAGGCCCGGCCACGTGCTCAGTCTGGGATCACATCTGGAAGCAATTCAGGCAGAGCGGCTCCTGTCATCTGGGGTGGAAGCTTGGGCAGTGGGGGAAGGAAAGGAGGGGTTTGCTTTCCTCCTGGCCGAGCTGATCCCTCCCTCTGAGCATCAGGAATGTTCATTTGTGTCCCACTTCTCTCCCCCCTTTGCTCTGCTCTCCTTCAGTGTCGCAGCAATGTCAGTGATTCTTTTCGTGGGCTAAAATTAATTGCTTTTTTTTTTCTTTTTAATGAAGTCACTGTGGTGACAGAGCAAGCCTTGTTCCCCTGGCTTGTCTCGGAGCTGTGGGATCACTCCTCATGCAGAGGCTCCTCCAAACTCTCTGCTGTGTGCAGAGGATTTGCCAAAACCTCTTGGAAATTCTCTTCATTTCACCCCTCTCTCTGATGTTTTTAGCTGATGTTACATGGGAAGGAATTGCAGGGGGTGGAAAGAAAAACCCAACTGAATAATGTTGATGGCCTCCAGGAAAGAGATTAATTTGGACAAAAAGGTTTTGTCCCATGAGGTGAAGGGAATAAAAGTGTGCTGAGTACCCTCAGTGCACAGGGGTTGTGGGGGGCAGAATGTCCTGGGAGTGATATCAGGGAAGGAGATAAGGGATGGCTGCATCAGGAGGTGGAAGGGACCCACAGGGATCATGGATGCAGCCCCTGGCCCTGCACAGACACCCCAAAATTCCACCATGGGCATCCCTGGGAGTGATGTTCAAACTCTCCTGGAGCTCTGGAAGGTTTGGAGCATTCCCTGGGAGCCTGGGCAGTGCCCCAGCACCCTCTGGGGGGAAAACCTTTCCCAAATATCCACCCCTGGCCCAGCTCCAGCCCTTCCCTCCCTGTCACTGTCACAGAGATCAGAGCTGCCCTTCAGTAATTCCCTGCTGGGAATTCCTCCACTACTCCATTCCTCTGGCAGCATTTATTGCTGTCACCTCCAGGGCTCTCAGGGTGACACCACTGCTTCCCAAAGCAGCATCCAGGCAGCAGCAAGGACAGGTTTTTTAGGTGGAAAATGCTGCTTTTGAGGAGGCATGGCTGGGAAAAGAGGCACGTGGCCTCCGTGCAGGGTTTGGAGCCGCAGCCTTGGCCGTGCTCGACATGACTTCACAGTCTGGGTGAAACTTTAGCCCTCAATGCCTCTTCCTCCTGGGGCCTCCAGCTGGCTTCAGAGGCTTCTGTAAACTTTATTAAGGAGCATAAAGGCTTTGCAGAGGATGGGAAAGGTTGATTGCTGAGGTGCTGGCTCGGGAGATGTTGGGCAGCCGGGTGTCCTGCGGATTAAGCAGAATGAGACGCCAGAGTTACTCAGACATTTCACCCCTCCTCCTTTTTCTGTTTCTCTCATATTTAAAAGAGCACAGGAGGTGGGTTGCCAGGGGGAGAGCAGTGTCCAACCATCATCACTTGTTTTAACCATTGGAGGGCCAAAATGAGGGATAAAATTCCTCCGCTGTGAAGGGGATTAAAAATCACCTTTAAGGAGTCGCGGTGTGAGAAGGCAGCAGAGGATTTTCCTGGTGGAAGATGAAGAGCAAGCATTGGTTTTTTAGCCCTTTTTTTCCCTCCTGAGAGGAGCAGGCAGGGCAGGCAGGCAGGGCTGCCAGCTGGCAGCAGCTCTGTGGAGCTGCTTGGGAGAGGCAGTGGATCCTCTTTCAGTTTCCTTTCTGCTCCTGTCCAGAGGGAACTGCTCGTGGAGCTTCTTATAAAAACATAACCTTTGGTTGCCACTTGTTGTCTGTTGATCCTTTCAAAGCTTTTCTTCATGCCAAACATAAATGAGTCCTCTTGGTAGTTTAGGTGCTCTGGAATCTTTTATTTACAGGCAACTAATTGGGCTGTGGGAGCTGTTGAGGGAAATGAATGGGACATTTAAGATGGTGATAAAAGGGATGGAGGGAGATGACAAACACAGACCTGGAAATATCGTTATAAATCGAGGAATGATTTCCCCCAGGAAGTTGCAGCTTTCTCATCAGCCATCTAATGAGCTAATTAGAGCAATGGAGAGTGCAGCCAAGGGAATAATCCTGGCATGGCAGGGAGGAGCTGGACCCAGGCTGGCACTGCTGGCTGAGTGCTCAGTGTCTCCAGAGGTCCAGGCTGGAAGATGTGAAGTTGGACTTTGCTGATTGCACTCAGAAAGGGTCAGCAAGATGTTTGCTTTGGCTGATCAAACAAGAATTCAGCTTGATTTCTACCCACAGCAACTTCAGCCACGTGCAGATGCATCCACAGAGTGCCTGTGGCAGCAAAACCCAAATATTGACTCCTGATGGGGATTCCCAGATCTATCTGGTTGCTTTCTAGGATGTTCCCAGTTCTATCTGATTGTGTTCCAGGATGTTCCCAGTTCTATCTGATTGTGTTCCAGGATGTTCCCAGTTCTATCTGATTGTGTTCCAGGATGTTTCCCAGATCTTGTTGGCCATGAGGGATCTCAATTCCCAGCAGCTGAATCTGTCCCTGTTTTCCTTGTGTTGCAGTGAAAGCCCTCACGGAGAGAGAGCCCTGACAGAAGATTCAGTGCAGGACGTCACAGCAGAGCACCACACCAGTGATGATGGTATGGGAGGGCTGGTGTTTACTGGGGTAACTGGTGCAGCCTGCCCTGGGGCAGGCAGGGGAGGCTGTGCTTGGTTAAAGATCCAAATCTTGGAGTTTAAATCAGAGCACTCACTCGAAGCCTCACGTGGCAGAAAGTACCAAGGTGCAGGATCAGTGGGAATCTCTGGAATTACCTGACAATTTTGGACGTGTCCCTTCTTCCTGTGGGGTCTCAGCAGGTCACCTCATCCCACAGCTGTGAGGGAATCCTGGATAAAGCCTGCTGCACTGCCAGCTTGTGCTGTTTGTGGCTGGGATTTTTGGATCTTTTTGGTGACTGGGAGGGCACAAGGGTGAGCAGGGATCAGGGAAGGACACTGCTCTGCAGCCCCTGGAGCTGGAGTGTGTGGGGCCCCTGAGCAAGGTAGAGCTGGGAGGTGTTTTGGATGAAGTCCTGCAGCCTCCCTGGAATATCCCATAGGCAGATTTTGGGAGGGAGCACTTGGCACTGAGGCAGCTGGGGCTGGGTCTCTTTGAGGGAGCAGCAGTGTGTAGTTAATTAAGGAGTCTCGTGCTAATTGGGCTGTGCAGTGTCACACCCTGGTCACACCTCTCAGCAGTGCAGGTACAGCTCCACCATGGATCTTCCCGGGGTTTTCCCCTCCTTCTGTCTTCTTTTTCCCTTCTTCTGTCACTCTTTGGAAGGGCTGGGATTAATCTTCCCAGAGCAAAGCTGTCACCCCAGCCACCCCCAATGCAGGAAGGAATTTTGGGCTGAGGGGAGAGGTCGTGTTTGGCAGAGCATCTGTGCAGCTCATCAGCCTCCCTGAACTGATTTGAGACAGGTATGAGAGGTCAGAAGTGCTGAAAGACAAGAAGACTGTGTGTTTGTGAAATTACAAACACGAGTGGAAACGTTTTAATCTGCTGCTTGTCTGCCCAAGCTGTCAGACTGGCAGGGGGAATTGTTTGGCTTAGCCTTATTGCTCCTCTTTCACACAGTTTTCTTCTCTGAGCATAAGTGTAAGTAGGAAAAAGCTACTGGAAATTAAAGTCTAAAATCAGTGCTCTGGAGAAAAGCCAGAGTCCTAAAAAGCAAATTGGAAACATAAGAAACCTGAGTGCCACACTCATCTGGAACAATAAACACTTCTTAATGAAGCAGATGGAATTTACCACACCACACTCCCATCCCCTTCCTAAATGGAGGGGACACCAAAAACCAGCATTGTTGGGGTTGTTTTTTACTGCTAGGACAAGCAGGAGGGAGGAAGGAGCCAAACCCAGATAATCATGTGCTTTGGGGAGTCTGCCACGAGCTGCCAGCATGGGCCAGGCTTTTCCCACCCTCCCAAACCCCTGGGGACTGATAAATGGGATTTGTGTGAGACTGAGCACAGGCTGGCCTGGCATGGGTGGTTTGAGAGAGCTCTGAGCTGTCAGGTGTGGTAGTGGAGGGATTTTTGGGGATGGATCTCACAGATCTCTTGCTGATTGCCCTCAGTCACTTGGTGCTGGGTAATTTCAGGTGCTGCTGGGGTTTTTTTGGGGAGAGATGCTTCTGCTCTGCTCCCTCAGCCTGGCTGAGGAGCCCCAGCTGGCTCAGATGGATTTACACCATGATTTTCTCAAGCCCTGCTACCACTTTGGAGCCCACAGGCAGCTCCAGACCCAGCTCTGGATATCCTCTCCCAAGGAAGAACTGGAAAAGCTGTGCCTCATGTTTGGCCTTTCAGCCCATTTCAGTTTTCTCTTGCACTGTGGAAGTTTCCTGTGGTGCAGAGATCTCTGTGTGGAGCAGCAGATCTCCCTTTGATCAGGGGAGAGGAACCACAAATCTCTTTCTCCAGGAAAGAACTCAATTTCCATGGATTGCTTGGCTGCATTAAAGCTCCTTTAAAGTAATTAGAGGGAGCCCACTGGGACTGTGTGGTTGAGCTCATCTCCATTCCCCTGATCCCTGCCCAGAACCAGGGGCTGCCTTAACACACATTTTACACTCCAACAGTGAGAGATTATTTTCAGAGCCTTAAAAATAATCCACGGCAATTCCACACTGATTTTCCTGAAGTGTCTTAAATGCCCTTATTGTGCCTCTGCATAATCCCAGAGCCCTGCAGGGACCTGGATTAGTGGCAGGGCATGGCTGGAGCTCCTGTGAGAGCTTTGCAGGAGTGGGCACAGAGCATCCCCAGGGAGCAGCTCTGTGTCCTCAGCCCTGCACTAAGCCCAGCTCTGGAGGCACTGGATGTTTTCCTTTTTGCTTCCATGACCCTGGAATGAACAGCAGGGCTTCCCACGGGGCCAGAATTCTGCTTTCCTGGGGCAGGTGAGCCTCACAGGCAGCAGAAATTTCCTTCTGAATAGATGCTTTATTTCTGAAGCAGCTTGGAATGAGAGGATGTTTCCCTCCCCTGCCTGCCCAGGGGGCTCACTTCAGCTGCTTTTAAGGAAGTGAACCACGGGCAGATTTTTTTGTCTGGAACAAACCTGATTGCTTCCCACCTCTGAAACCCTCTTGATTTTAATGAAACCCTTTTCATTTTAATGAAACCCTAATTCTGCCCTCGCCACTTCCATCACTGTTGGATTGAATTGCTGTGAGGGGGTTTAGGGCTCGGAAAATACAAATGTTCCCTCTGTGTGGGGATGAGGTAAAGGATGAAAGGGCAACATCCATAAGTTTAGGGGCTCCCCTGTGAATCTTCCTGCCTCCACCCCTCTGCTGCCTAAAGAAGGAACATTTCATACTCTGGTTTGTGGCAGGTTTGAACTGCTGATCACTCACCTGAGCCCTCAGGTGTTCAGTGAACTGTTGTCTGTTCCCTTCTATCTCCTAGAGTGTGAGCCTTTTGATTTTAATGAAACCCATTTTATTTTAATGAACCACTAATTCTGCCCTCACCACTGCTGTCATTGTTGGCTTGAATTGCTGTGAGGGGGTTTAAGACTTGGAAAATACAAATGTTCCCTCTGTGTGGGGATGAGGTAAAGGATGAGAGTACAACATCCTTAAGTTTAGGGGTTCCCCCCTGAATTTTTCTGCCTTAAGAGGGAAGGAACAGTTCATTCTCTTCATACACTGGTTTGTGGCAGATTTAAACTGCTGAATGCTCACCTGAGCCCCCAGGTGCTTAGTGAACTGTTGTTTATTCCCTTCTATCTCGTAGAGTGTGAGCCTTTTGATTTTAATGAAACCCTAATTCTGTCCTTACCACTTCCATCATTGCTGTGAGGGGGTTTAGGGCTCGGAAAATACAAATGTTCCCTTTGTGTGGGGATGAGGTAAAGGATGAAAGGGCAACATCCATAAGTTTAGGGGCTCCCCTGTGAATCTTCCTGCCTCCACCCCTCTGCTGCCTGAAGAAGGAACATTTCATACTCTGGTTTGTGGCAGGTTTGAACTGCTGATCACTCACCTGAGCCTTCAGGTGTTCAGTGAACTGTTGTCTGTTCCCTTCTGTCTCCTAGAGCGTGAACCTTTTGATTTTAATGACGCCCAAATTCTGCTCTTACCACTTCCACCATTGCTCTGGGTTTAAGACTTGGAAATACAAATGTTCCCTCTGTGTGGGGATGAGGTAAAGGATGAAAGGGCAACATCCTTTAGGGGGTTCCCCTGTGAATCTTCCTGCCTCCACCCCTCTGCTGCCTGGAGAAGGAACACTTTGTCCTCTTCACGCTCTGGTTTATGGCAGGTTTGAACTGCTGACCGCTCACCTGAGCCCTCAGGTGTTTAGTGAACTGTTGTTTTTTCCCTTCTCTCCCCTCAGAGTGTGAGCCCATAGAGGCCATAGCCAAGTTTGACTACGTGGGCAGGACTGCCCGGGAGCTGTCCTTCAAGAAGGGGGCGTCGCTGCTGCTCTACCAGCGCGCCTCAGACGACTGGTGGGAGGGGCGGCACAACGGCGTCGACGGCCTCATCCCACACCAGTACATCGTGGTGCAGGACACGTAGGTGACCCCTCCAGAGCCTCCTCGGGGTGGGGGGACAGCCCTCAGGGTGGGGGGACACCCCTCAGGGTGGGCTGCCTTCAAAACCTCCTCCTCCTCAGGGTGGGGTGACTCCCCTCAGGATGGGGTGACACCCCTCACCCCTTCAAGACCTCCTCAGGGTGACACCCCTCAGCCCCGGCTGTCTCTAGAACCACCTCAGGGTGGGGTGACACCCCTCAGCCCGGGCTGCCTCCAAAACCACCTCAGGGTGACACCCCTCAGGGTGGGGTGACACCCCTACAGCCTGGGCTGCCTCCAAAACCACCTCAGGGTGACACCCCTCAGGGTGGAGTGACACACCACAGCCTGGGCTGGCTCCAAAACCACCTCAGGGTAGGGTGGGTGCAGGGGGGAAATGGGCCACTGAATAACAGAACCAGTATGATTCCAGCAGAAGCTGTTGATTGTTCACATTTCATGGCAGATATAGATTCTGGGTCTGCTGTCCACCTGGGCATCTCTGGGTTGGCCCAGCTGCTTCTCCCTGAGGCAGGCACAATCCTTCAGGACATCCAGTTGGTCAATGTCCATCCTCACCTTGTGCTTCCCCTGTCCAGGGTTTACATTTTTTGCACAGAGTTTCTCAGGTTCTCTTATTTTTGATCCCGTTGTTTTCTCAGTAACTTTGATGAATTCCTGAGAGCTCTAACAACAAAACTGCAGGTGGTTTGATGATATTACTCACAACCAGTTTGGCTGGTCCATCAGACTGGCCTGTTACACACATACATTGCTACAGGGTGACACAGCCCGGGCTTCCTCCAAAACCACCTCAAATGTAATGTTTTCTTGAGGGTCAATGCCTGTTAGCACAGAAAGCCTAAAATTCTCAGTGCCCAGGGTTCCAACATGGGCTGGCTCCAAAAATCACCTTGGGATGGGGTTTTGTGGCCACGGGACAGCTCAGCTTTTCTGAGAGGTGGAGGGGTGATAAAGGAATTGTTCTGGTGTGTGGTGAAGGTGCACAGCTGGGATCTCCAGGGTGCTCAGGGGAATCAGGTGCTCAGGAGGAGGGGGATTTTCCACAAGGGGGAATGGCCTTAGGATGCAGGAGGGTGGGTTAGACTGGGAAGGAATTGGAAGGAATTGTTCCCTGGGAGGGTGGGCAGGCCCTGGCACAGGGTGCCCAGAGCAGCTGTGGCTGCCCCTGGATCCCTGGCTGTGCCCAAATCCAGGCTGGGCAGGACTGGGAGCAGCCTGGGGAAGCAGAAGATGTCCCTGCCCACGGCAGGGGGATGGAACAAGATGATTAAGATCATTTCAGTGGTTTGAAGGACACATGGTGATTCTCAGGGCCCTCACCCCGTGCTGCCGTGCCGGGTGTTCATCTGCACAGTGCTGGGCTGGGAATCCAGCCCTGCTGCTCCTCCTGTGCTTGTGACACCCTCCCCTCCTCCTTCCTAGTGAGGATGGGATGTCGGAGAGGTCCAGTCCCAAGTCAGAAATAGAAATAAACTCTGAGCCACCGGAGGAGAAAGTGACCAGGGCTGGTGCCAGCTGCCCCAGCGGGGGCCACGTCGCAGACATTTACCTTGCAAACATCAACAAGTAAGAGCAGCCTGGCTTTGTTTTCCCTGCTTGCTGTTGAGTCCAGTGAAATGCTTCTTTCCCTGGAAAAGGTTCATTAACAAGCATGGCCACCATTTCTCTCTGCTTCTCCCTCTTTTAACTCTCTCACATTTTGCTGTCCACTCATGTCATTTTGCTGTCACCAGCGTGGCCATTGCTCATTGGAAACCCCACTGGCTTCTCTTCCCTGTCCCCAAGGTGCCATCTGGCCCTGTTTTCCCAAATATGCCCTATTTTATGCTCTGAGCAGCCAGGGGGAAGGGAGGGGAGTGGTGGGATGAGATCTGGTGTCGTTGTCCCCATCCCTCCTTGTGTCCTGTGATCTGTCACGTCTCCTGCACGTTTTAGCACGTCCTGTTTGCTGGGATGGGGGGACAGTTCCTCCAGGGAGTCGTGTCCCAGTTTGTGATAAATGCCATACCTGCAGTCCCACCATCTGGCACTGCCTGGAGCCCTCCTTTGTTTCTGCAGCCCTCCTCACCTCGGGTTACTAACCATATGCTTGCAGTGGAACAGCACAACCCCCTGTTGCTCTAACCTTGCCTCCTCCACCAGAAATGGTTGCTTTAGCCAACACTCCACATAATAAAAAGCTGGAAAATCAAGCTAGTAGCAGACTAAATTCCATGATCTGTTAAATAATTTTTCTAGACAGGCTTATCCCCCGTATCTTTCTGATTATTTCCTTCATGTAAAAACCCCCCAGCTCTCTCCATTGTGCAGTGAAGGTATTATGTGATAATTACAGTTTCATGGGAGGGAATGTTCTTAACCTTCAGTTAATTTAACACAATCTAGTCTGTATAAAGGCATTAGCACAAATGCATCCTTTTAAAAGGTTTGGACCCTGCTCATGGCCTAGAGAGCCTGGTCCTTCCTTCTGAGATTCAGCAGAGCTCCACTGATATCTGGGAAGCCGTGTTAATCTGCCTCAGCTTGGGATCTGGGCTTTCTTTTATGATATTTGCTGTCTGAGCCACTGGAGTGGCTATTCTGCCAGTTATGGAGAGATTTGTGTAATGACAGACCCGTGCTGGAGCTTCACCATCTGCTGGCTTTGGTAGAGTTGTGTGGTTTTTAGAAGCCTGGGGAATGTCCACTCCAGTTTTGGGGTTGTTTTTTCCCCCCTTTACTAGGGAACCTGATATTTAGCAATAAGTAGCATAAGACTCATTTTGTTGTTTTTTCTTTAGGAATGAATCTTCTGACCTATGTGTGAACAGACTTGAGCAAAATTAAATCAGATGGTTTCGCAATGACAGTTGTGCCACCCACTGAATTATTATTTGGATGCCAAAATCCTACTGGAGTTAACACTTTCTTGCAGTTACTCATGGGGCTGGTGCTATATATAGATGGATCCTTCCTTGTATAATGGATGCCAAGCTTCAGACCTATGGCATAAAGTATTCTCTGCATTGGCCTTCCCATGATTTGAGTGGAATCGTGCTGTCACACCTCATGGTGCTGGGGTAGAAACTAAATTCTTTGGACCAGTTCATCCATTTGACATCATCCCTTTGGTTTATCTGTAGCCCTGCATAGATAATGCCTTGTGGTCCTGCCAAAGCCGTGAAAAAGAACCATCTCTTACCACCAGCAATCATTGGAAATGATCATTAAAAACCCCAGACTGGGGGTCTTTGCTTGCTGATCTCTGAAAGTAATAACTTGATGCCTTGGGCCAGGAGCTTAGTAGACTTATACTGTGTCCTCCAGTCAAAGATTGTAGCTCTGCTCATGGAATGTAATAAAAACACATCATCAAAACCTGTCGATGGCACAGAGGCTTTGTTTTTTTTTGGTTTTTTTTTTTTGTTTTTTTTGTTGTTCCAATATAAATTCTTCTCCTCTTGACCAAGTTAATCACGTTCCACCCAAGTTTTCTGGTTTTGCTATGAATGTGCACAGCTGCCAGGACTCAGTCTCGTTGTTAGAAGCGTGAAACTGGAATGATTTTATAACTTAAAATTATTTCACTGTACCGCAATCACTCCTCAACCCCCGGGTCTGTTTGTAATCTGGGTTTACCTCTGTGTCTCTCCCCATTGTCCTGTGTGTTGTTTTTTGGGGGGAAAAATATCTTCAAATGTCAGCCCTGTACCTGCTTGTATTGACTTGTTTTGCTTTTGTGACTGAAGGCAAAGAAAGAAACCAGAGTCAGGCAGCATCAGAAGAGCGTTCCGCCAAAGTGACGGCCACGGCCTAGGTAGTCCCCTGGCAGAACCAGCCTCCCCCGGAGCCATAGCCGGTTCCAGGCCCTCATCTCAGCCCATAATGAGCCAAAGCCTTCCCAAGGAGGTTCCAGACAAATGCTCCATCAGTGGCCACGGCAGCCTCAATTCCATCAGCCGGCACTCGTCGCTGAAGAGCAGGATGGACAGCCCGCAGATCCGCAAGGCTGTCACGGCTGGCAGGTCCAAGAGCTTCAACAACCACCGGCCCATGGACCCCGAGGTCATTGCTCAGGTGGGCAGCAGCCTCTGCTGGATGGCTTTGCTCAGGGGGCTTGGAGGATGTGGGGTGCAGGAGGTGTTTGGGTGCAGGGTGTGGTTTAATCTCCTGTCTGTGCCCTCCAGGAGGGAAGGGCAGCTCTGCAGGGCAGCTCTGGGTGAGGAGAGGCTCTGGGAGCAGCGCTTGGTCAGTCTGGAGAGGAGAAGGCTGAGAGGGGATCCCACTAATCCACACAAATCTCCCCAAGCAGTGTCAGGATGGTGCCAGGCTCTGTTCAGCAGCAGGACAAGGAGCCATATATTAAAACAAAAAAAAGTTCAATCTCAGCATGAGGAAGAGCTGCTGTCCATGAGGGTGGCAGAGCTCTGGAACTGCTGCCCAGGGAGGTCCTGGAGTTTCCCTCCCTGCAGACACCCCAAACCCACCTGGTGAGTTCCTGTGTCACCTCCAGGTGACCCTGGCTGGACAGTGAGTTGTGCTCCAGAGGGCCCTTCCAACCCCAGCATTCTGTGATTCCCTCAGTGCAATATTAATTTAGGACACAGCCCCAGTCTGGGTTTTCATCCTCTCTCTGTGCAAGGCACCGAGGGAAGATAAACAGTCAGGTCCTTCCTCCATAAAAACTTGGCCCTGTTTGTTACCCACAATTTAATCTCAGCACTAAAAACACCCATTTCAGAAAGTGGCACGGATTCCAAAGCTGTCAGCAGAAAATTAAACAATCATAACTTCAAGACATGAGAGAAATGAAGTATTTATTGTGGATTTAACACTCTGCTGTCAGTCATGCAGGCTTGCCTGTGGTGTGACAGGGGAAGCACATGGAGCAGCACAGCCCAAAGGAAAAGCAGGCTGCTGACTTGTGCAGAGCTCCAGTGGCATCCTCATCCTCAGCAGGGCTCAGGGTGTGATCAGAAACCAGCTCTGAACAGAGCCCTGCTGATTTTCAGGAGTTACTTATTTAGACAAAGGGCTTTGAAGTTGGGGCTGGCTCCTAAAGATGTGAAGTTACAGATTTTCCTCTTCCATGAGGGCTCCAAAAGATGTGAAATTACAGATTTTCCTCCTCCACGAGGGCTCTTCCTCGTGGATGTGTCTGCACTCGCATTTGTCTGTACCCACAGTGTGCAGGGTGGGATGGATGGGTCTGCCCGAAGCCAAGGAATGCTCCGGGCTCAGATTACAAAGCCAGCCCTGGGAGACCTGACTGCTCTGCCTGGGGCTCTGCAGGTTCCTAAGGAGCTGGGGGGGGAAACACGTCATTTTTAAATTAAAAATTAAAAATTAAAACGTCATTTTTATCGACAAAACAGGAAATCCACATAATAAATAAGGGGCACGTTAAAACCCGAGGGGTTTAATGCTGGTGGGAATCTTGTGTTTTGCCATTTTGAGTACCTTGAGCCCATTTGTTCCAGTGGAAATGTAGTGTACAGCTCCTGTTGTCTCCGTGTCTCCCTCTCCTTCCCAGGCTTTGGTTGATATAAATCAGATTCTTTGTTTTTTCAATTAGGCTCTGACTGAAGTTGTTCTGTCTCCTCTCCCTGCCAGAACCTTCACTCCATTGTTTCACTGGAGAAGAGTCTGGGGACAAAAAGGAAAGAGGAGGAGAAAATAAATAAAAAAGAGGAGGGAGGAAAAACCCAAGCTGTGTTAAATCAGTGTTTTTCTCTGTAGTATCTGCTCAAACACCATCCAATAAACCATCTTACATATTTCCCCAACTTCATAACGAAAATCTGCCTGGCCTCAAGATAGAGTGGGAGGTGTCAGATTTCTTCCTCTGCTTTCTTCCACCATTCCTTGACTGATTTACCTTCCCCACCCCCTGAAAAAGCTCTGAGGAAGCTGCAGCCAAAAGTGTGAGTCACAGCCAGGCTGAGCTCTCCTGCTCCCTGGGGAGTTCTGTGCACCACTGGGCTCTCCAGCAGACAGTGTGTAGGTTCTGAGACAAAAACCTCGCGGTTTTAGCTCAGAAATTCTCTTTATATTAATTTATTAATAACTGTAATACTTTTTAAGAGGAAGGAGAAGGGCCAGGTTTGGTTTCTACACGTGTTCATGACATCTTCTGTGTTTTCTAAAATCCTGAGTCCTGTGAAATACATTTCTGGGAGCAGCTCAGCAGGAAAACCAATGAGGCAGCAAAGAGCCCAGGAGGATTTCAGCATTCAGTGTGTGGCCCATCAGTGCTCCCTTCAGGAATTCACTGTCCTGAATCTCACGTGCCAAATACACCGCGAGAATGGGCACCAATGCTTTGGTTTCTGTTCATTGCTACAGTTTGGGGCTTTGCTTTGAAGTCTGGGCAGCATCAGGAGCAGTGAAGGGCCAGATTAGCATCAAGGCAGTGCTAGGAATTATTCTGCTCCCCGTTGTTGGAAACATTTAGTGATTATTGGCTGTGGGATGTGGCGCTGCTCAACCTTGACCCGAGGTTGGTGTTTAGAAAACCAAAACGCGTTCGAAATCTTTTATCTGGTTGTTACCTTCTTTTATCTGGTTCTTTGTGTGTCTGGGCCGTGCCTTCACTGGGCTCCTCTGCTGTGCTTTTGCAGGACATTGAAGCCACCATGAACTCAGCCCTGAACGAGCTGCGGGAGCTGGAGAGGCAGAGCAGCGTCAAGCACACGCCCGACGTCGTCCTGGACACGCTGGAGCCGCTGAAAACCTCCCCGGTGGTGGCCCCCACCTCGGAGCCCTCCAGCCCCCTGCACACCCAGCTCCTCAAGGACACTGAGCCCCCGTTCCAGCGCAGTGCCAGCACGGCTGGGGACATCCCCTGCACCTTCAGGCCCGTCAAGTCAGTGAAAATGGCCTCGCAGGTGAAGCCGCCGGCCACGCGGCCCAAGCCCGCCGTGTTCCCCAAAACCAGCGCCACCAGCCCCGGAGTGGCCTCCTCTGGCCCTCAGCAGCCCCCTGACAAGTCCTGTACTGTCTGACACACTCTCTGGCTGCAACTCCTGCTGTTCCACGTGAAGAGACTCTGGTGAAAGACGTTGAAATTCCTATTTAACGAATCCTTTGGACTGAAGGTGGGTCGGGAGCTCCTGAGCGGCGACAGCCTCGTCCTCCCCCGTCCCCAGGGCAGCTCCTGCCACGCTTGGGGAATCCCCAATCCACCATCCACTGTGAAGCTGAGCAGGAAAAACACCAAGGGATGAGTTGGATTTTGGTTTCCATGCCTTGTTCAAGTGTTCGGCCGCTGGAAGGGACGTTTGGTGGTGTCCTGTTTTTGGATACTGGTGTAGTGACTTCTGTATTCTGTGTTTCATTTATCACAGGGGAACAATAGGATAGATTTTAGTCTATTGCATGTTTTGGTGCCACTGGTTACGTGGAGCTTGGACATGCCTGTTTCTTGTGCATTATTATTATAATTATAATTATTATTATTATTATTCCGTCGCCCGCTGGTGCCACGGTGGTTTAAGGGTCTGTCTCAACTTCCATCACATCCTCTGGTTTTGTTTGTTTGCTCCCCATTCCTCCCCCCTCAGGGCCAAAAGCCTTTGGCCATCCAGCCTCATGCTTTAGTTGTCATGGAAAAAAAATAGTTTACTCTGGAACACTCGTAGATTTTGTGGAGTTCTACGTAAGATGTGTCTGTGCAAATATAAACAAACATGTTCCTGAGGTCTGGGAGCACAAGAAAGAGCCCAGTTGTTGCTTATGGACAATCTTCACTGGTTTCCCCCTTTGCTCTCCCATATTTAAAAGCAGCTTTATTGTTTCCAGTGTCATTTTCACAGCCCATGGGCTCTGACGTGGCGTTTGCTCTCGGGAGACTGAATGTAAAAGAAAAAAAGAGATAATTTTGAAAACAAGCATCCTCTGCTGGGAGCCCATCATCCCCAACACACCCTCTGCTGGTTTGCCCATTCCTCAGGACAGATCCTGACCCCCAATCCCAGCGCCAAGCACTGTAAAAACTTCGCTCAGGAGTTCTCAAACTCCCTGCCTTGTCCCTCTGTGCTCTGGGGGATCTCTGCTCTTATAGAGCAGTGCAGGGAACGCTGCTGGGGACAGGGATGTGACAGCACGTGGCCTCTGCAGTGGCTTCCCTCCCTGCAGGACTGACCTGTGAATGAATCCTTTGGTTTTATTTGTATTTATCCAGCAGCATCCACGGACTCTTTTGTACTCCCCTGGGAATTCTCTGCAGTGCCCATGTTTATTTAATTTAATAATTAAAAGGCATGTGCCACTTAGGAGTGGAGACTGACTGACCCTCAGCTTTTCCAGGATTTCAAACAAGCTGCACGTCTTAGGCTTCCATCAAATATTGAATTCAGGACGAGATAAGAAAAGTCATTTTTCTCACCCGTTTAAGCTGAGTTTCCTTTCAGTTTGTGGGTTCCTGGTGACTGCAAAGTCAGTTAATTGGCACTTAAAAAGAAGAAACAAAGAAGAGTTGCTGAAATGTCCTTTCCTGATGCATTTAGGATGTGACTTGGAAAAATGGAGCAGGGCCTTCCTGCATCCCTGTCCATCCCCACACGCACAAACCCCTCTCTCTACAGAAGCAATCAATCCATAATTAATGACTCTCCAAAAAGCCACCTTCCTCTGGGCCCTGAACTGAGGACATGCAGGAACTGGGAAGGTTTTGGTGAGAACTCTCCTCGTTTCCCATTCCTCCTGAGCTTTCCTGGGGAAGCCCCAAGGTACGAGTGTCCCTGTCCCTCCAGGAGATGCCACCAGCACCACCAGCGACCTTTGCTCTCAGGTTCTGATGGACTTCTACCACCAAGGAATCACTTGTTCTTTTTGGGGAAAAAGAAGATAAATAAATAGAATGATTAAACTTGTAATTTTTTTGCTCAGGCAGAACTTTCTGGCATTTCCTTTTTAGTAAGAATTTTTGGGTTTTTTTGTTTTCTTTTCTTCTTTTTTCCTTTTTTTTTTTTTTTTTGAGGGTCTCAAATGACCGAAGTTAATCTGTGTCAAGAGCAGGATCTCTGTAAATTGACTTTGCCTCGTTTTAATGCCTTATTTTCTTTTTTATATTTTTTATGCCTAGCACTCAATATTCCTAAGAATAAGTGTTCAGCCACGCACAGCACATTGGAGGAGCTGCTCTTTTCCAGCTTCAAGGTCTGAAGTATGGAATAAGATGGAAACAAAAAACAAAAAAATAATAAAAAAAAAAGACTTCAGGTTACTGTAACAGCAACTGTCTGTATCTGAATTATTACTGTGCTTCTCTACCATCCACAGCTCTGGGACAATCCTGCTGCCAAGGGCAAGGTGCTTGGCAGGATCACCTGGATATGGAGCAACTCAACTGGAATTCTGGTGTGCACTGTGATTGACACAAGCAATAGGACAAGGCTGAAGCTCGTCCTTCCTCTTCCTCGGGCAGGAAAAAGTTGCACGTGGAGGGGACAAAAGGAGAAAAATCACACACAAAAGGATGGAAAAAAAGGAGATTTTTCAGTCTGTCCGCCTCACTCTGTGAACACACAAGGCTGAGAGGACGTTTGCCACGAGTGTTTTATGAGCAGTCGCTGCCGGAAAGGTGGGAAGGAGGAGCTGGGAATGTTCCCCCCTGCAGAACCAGGAGTGCAGTGGACAGGTCCCACATGGTGGTTTGCTTGGGGGAGGTACCAATGTCACTCCACATCTTCATATCCCGAAGGAATTTTTAGCTCTTCCACAGAAATCCTCTTTTCATGACTTTTTAACGTTTGTGTCAAATATAGAGACAAAGGAAGTGTTTGATAACTGGAATTACGTCTGTCTGTTGGATAGTGCTTTGTATGAACCTTGTTCATCAGGTGTTGGATTGAAATAATCCAAAGCAAAAAAAAAAAAAAAAAAACAAAAAAAAAACCAACAAAAAAAAACCCTTTTAAAATGAAACACGGTTTTAGGTGATCAATCTGAATGGTTTCTGAAGCTCAGACCTTTTTCTGGGTTATTTCCCTAGTTGGGAATGGAGCAGTGTGCTTTAATCATTGCTTAATTTCTGCCTCTCTGAGGTCGTCCAAAGTTTATGAATTGTAAATTTGTCCTTCATGTCCGAGCAGTGGGACACGATCAAACCCTCTCACTTTATCTGTACTGGGTATTTTATTGCAATGAAAAATGAGTAAATAATTAGAGTGCACTGTGACAGCAGAACAAAAAAAAAAAAAAAAAGAAAAGTTGTTGTATATGTCTGTATTTTGATACCTGTTCAAAAGGAGTCTTTGGGTTTCCTGTGCTGAATACCTCATGTGTTGGGTTTGGGGAGTTTTTGTTGATTTTTTTTTTTTCTTTTTAATTTTTTTTTTTTTCCTTTTTTAAGGCAAGATTGTTCTTGCACAAAAGTAGGTTAAGATAACCGAGTTCTCATAAATTTATTTACTGAATCAAAACACTTCAGCTTGGCAAGAAATCCCACCTTGTTGTAGTTCCCCACCTTGCACTTGGTACGGGGCCGACCCGGCACTTGGAAGAGCTCCAGCAATACTGGGACAGGAGAAGCTCATTGCAGGTGGAGTTTGCTGCCTTATTTTTCTTCTCCTCTGTTTCAAAAACCTCAAATTCAGCAGAGCACGGCGCAGGTTTGGGGATTTATGGAGCTTTTGGGAGATGTTCTTCTGCAGAAAAATCCACGTCTGCGGTTTCTCAGCACTTCAGATCCTCCCCAGGGTGTGGACTGGGGAGGCTGGAACCCCCCCCTTGGTGGGATCTGTGTGGAGGGGACACTCCCAGGAGGTGGTGCTCTCAGTGAGGAATCAGGAATGATGGGAAAACACCCCAAAAATCCCTTTTTTGAGAGAGTTTGATGGATCCCATGAGAGGCTGAGCTCAGGCCCCTTGTCCAGCACAGGTGGGAGGGGAAGGAGGTGCCCCTGTCCCCCCCAGGTGTGGCACTGCTCTGGTGGCCAGGTGAGGGGCACCTGTGCTTGGCAGGACCAAGCCTTGGGTGTCAAGGGATGTGCCCCAAAGCACAAACACACTGAACTCACCTGGGAGCCACAGGGCAGGGAACTGCTTCAAAACCACAGGAAAACAGGAGCATTGGGGCATTTCCATCACTGATGGGCCTGTCCAGGACAGAAAATTGAGTTTAACAAGCCGGGGATTTATTTATTTTGAGATTTTTAGCTTTCACTAAAATAACCAGCCCCTTTTTGGGGCTTATCTGGCCTTGGCTAATGCCCCACAAATGCAGCTGGGGACATAAAGCTGTTCTTTCCATGAGCTTGGTAGCACAAGGGGTGGAAAGGAGGGAACGTCCTTCCCCCAGGGACGCTCTGAGGAAAACACCCAGCACTTCATGGACTGAACTTCAGGCTTTGAGCTCATTCCACCTCGGCTCTCTGCGTGTCTCTGTGTCTGTGTGACAACCTGGTACTTGAAAATAAGAAATAAAACCCAAGGAATACTTGACCCTCTGCCTGGTGCCTGCGGGGCCGGGATGGCCCCGGCTGCCTCACGCACAAGCGGTGACCGACCGCCCACCACAGGGCAGGTGGATTCTTTTCCAGGCTCTGTTCTAGCAGCAAACCATCTCTTTTGGGTGCCTCTGGAGATGCCAAAACAGCAGGTCAAGGCCTGGAAAATGCGAGGGGTTTGGTGGTTTGGTTGGTTGTTTTTTTTTCCTGTTCAATTTTGTGCTTCCTCCAACGTAGTTTGGGATGAAAAAGAGGCGAAGGTGGAGAGGGGAGGCAGATTCCTGCCGTGCTCATCGTTGATCTGCCAAGCCTCACACAGGGTAAACACTCAGCAGTTTGCAGTGGGAATCGTGGGTGGGCCTGTCCTTTCCCAGGCACTGTAGTAACTTTCCTTCTGAAGTGGACTTCACCAGCCTTTCCTCCACCCTGAGAGGTGAAGAACAGCCCAAGCCCGAGGGGTTGGACTCGTGAGTGTGCCAAACTGCTGGAGCAATACTTGTGAGCAGCAGCTCCTCTGAAAGCCCAGCTGGATGTAGCTCAAACAGGGCAATTGCTGAAATCCACCTCTGATTCCCAAGGCGATTGAAAGCAGGAAAATTGGGTTGCAAAGTGCAGGAATTGTGGTTTTCTGTCTGAACCTGGGGGTTCTCAACAGCAGTTGTTCTCGTGGTGGGATGGAATGTTCTTGCTAAAACAAGTTTC
Organism: Trochalopteron elliotii; assembly: GCA_024734555.1. NCBI lineage: Eukaryota > Metazoa > Chordata > Aves > Passeriformes > Leiothrichidae > Trochalopteron > Trochalopteron elliotii. Next base: position 96,731 of record JANPWX010000652.1, on the reverse strand, counting down.
CACTGTTTCATGTCTTCTACACCAATATATATATGGTGTATATATTAAACTGTGTAAAATTGTACTTTGTACATAGAACTCTGTACAATATGGAGGTACAGCCTTTTGTTTTGTTTTGTTTTTTTTCCCCCCCTCCCTTTTGGTACAGTATTGTACAGTATTAGGAGTCGATGTGTTGGAAGTGTTCAATCCATACTGAGGCAACGAAATGTATCCATTGTCATTAGCAATAGTTTTGGAGAAATAAATGTTTTGGGTATGGTGGAAACACTGACCTGAGGGTGCCGGTGTGTGATGTCCTGGGTTTGGGTGGGAGAGAGGGAGAGCATGGCCTGGGGGGGCTTCTGGAATGCTCAGGGATGTTGCTGGAGGTGCTGGTGAGTGCCACAGAGAGAAGGAGGACACCAGGGATGTGGTGATAGGACAAGGGAATGGCCTGAAGCTGAAGGAGAGCAGGTTCAGATGGGATATTGGGAAAGAATTCTTCCCTGTGAGGGTGGGGAGACCCTGGCACAGGATCCCTGGGAGTGTCCCAGGCCAGGCTGGAGCACCCTGAGATAGTAGAAGGTGTCCCTGCACATGGAATAAGACTTTAAAGATCTCTTCCAACCCAAACCATTGTTTCTGTGACTCCACTGATTCCTGATTCCAGCCCTGTGTTCCCCCACCCCAGGCTGGCACGCACCCACCACAGGATTCCCCGGGGCAAACACTTCCCTGGCAGTGACCTGATTTAAAAATGCTTAATCTTCATCGTTTTCCTGCAGAGGATGGATCCCCAACTGTCTCAGGAAAGAGGATTTAAGGCTGAGATTATGGATTGGATCATAATTATTATCATTACCAGCTTTCCCCCATCTCGGATTTCCCACAGGCCGGTTTCAGAACGTGGCAGGGCTGTGTCATTTTGGCTTCCTTTCCTTAAGATTCAAAGGAATTACTGAATTTCAGTGGGGTATTTTGAGGCATTTTGTCCCCACCCCCGACCCTGGGGTGAGCAATGTTCCCATTTCTTGTAGGGAACAGCTGGAAATCCGAGATGCCTTTACTCCAAAATCACAGCAGGCTCTGTGGCACCACCCTAGAGCCAGCTGGGCACGCTGGGGGTGGCTTTTTGCTTTTTAAAACATGAACTAGGAGTCAGAGAGCAATGGGGTGGCACAGGTAACAAGGGGTTTCTGATTTTTGGTCACTGTGATTCTCGCTCACACCCTCATCAAACCACAGGTGGGTCCGAGCCTGCCCCACAAACCCCATTTATGGTGGTTTTTAACAAAGAAACGCCGTGGTGAGTGCTGGGGGAGGGTTCAGCTCTCACAGGTTTGTCACAGTGACACCGCGGGGACACCGCGGGGCTCGTGGCATTCTCGGGTTTTCTGACCCCAAGGAAAAGGTCCTTGCGGCACACAGAGCTCGCTGCTCGTCCTTTATTCTCCGGGCTTTGCTGCCACCAGCTGGAACAATGAATTCTTGTCACAAATTGCTGTCAAGTCCGGGTTTTTCTCTCCCCCAGCCTGTGCCAGGTGCTCTCTCCCACCACACCAGGGTTTGTCCCCTGTGGGCACATCCAGTCCTGGGGTTCAGACGGGATTGGGAGAAAAAACCTGCTGATGGGGCAACCAGGGAGAGGAAATGAGCTGGGGGTTTTAAAAGGATGGCAGAAGAGAGGATATGGGGGCTGGAAGAAGCCAGGCAGGTGTTGAGGATGAATTCCCTGCACTCCCAGGCTTTGTCAGCACCGTGGGGATAGACTGATGGTCCTGTTTTAAGGACACAGCCACTACATGCACAGAAAATAAAACCGGACACGATTTCAAGAAGTCACCCCAGCCCTTTCTCTTCCTGTCAGCTGAGCTGCAGCAAATTTACTTCAAGCAAAGTGATTTTAGTTTTCATGTGGTTAAACCGAGACTCTGCCATCCCTTCCCAGCCCTGGGCACCCCTGGATAACCCCAGGGAAGGGCCAGGCTGTGCCCTCAGCTCTGGAGGCTTCTCCAGGCACACTCACTCACTCACCTGTGGCTGGGAAAATGAAGCTCAGCAGGAATTAATGAACTCATTAGGGGTGGAGTTTGTGTGCAGGCTGTGAAGTGATGCCGATGTTTGGATGCCCCACATGCTGATGAACTCTAAAATAAAGCCTCTCAGACCTCTGGAGGCTTTATTGGTGAGGACGGAGCCTTTAGACACATCCACAAATAATTCCTGACAGTGGGACGCTGCTGCTGAGCTGGTCACGGTGAAGCCAAGAGGGAGCAGGGACAGGAGCAGCCCCGCTCTGCCCTGTGCAGGCAGCAGAGGGCCCTGAGTGCCACATCCTGCCCTGCATCCCACCCTGAATCCCACATCCTGCAGCCCACCCTGTCCTGCATCCCACATCCTGCTCTGCACCCTGCATCCCACCCTGTCCTGCATCCCACATCCCGCTCTGCACCCTGCATCCCACCCTGCATCCCACATCCCACCCTGCATCCCACATCCCACCCTGTCCTACACCTCACCCTGAATCCCACATCCCACCCAGTATCCCGCATCCCACCCTGTCCTGCATCCCACATCCTGCTCTGCACCCTGCATCCCACCCTGCATCCCACATCCCACCCTGCATCCCACATCCCACCCTGTCCTACACCTCACCCAGCATCCTGCATCCCACCCTGTCCTACATATCACCCTACATCCTCCTCTGCATCCTCCATCCCACCCTGCATCCCACATCCTGCTCTGCACCCTGCATGTCACCTGCATCCCACATCCCACCCTGCATCCCCCATCCCACCCTGTCCTACACCTTACCCTACATCCCACACTGCACCCTGTATCCCACATCCCACCCTGTCCCACATCCCCGACAGGGACCCCAAACAGTGCCAGCCTCGCCGGGTGACGCTGTGTCCGTGCCAGGGGTCGAGCATGGACTGTCCCTGTGCTGGCACCGATAACCAGGGCTGGGCACGGATCCCGACCCGGCTCTGCTCCCCAAATCCCCGGCGGCGCCGATGGCAGCCCGAGCTCATGCCCGGAGCCCTCCCGGCGTGCCCGGGGCTGGCTGCACGGCTGGGAAGTTTTTTCTCGAGCAGGAAGCTGAGGCATTTCCTCCTGCAGCGTGGCCGCCGCTCTCTCGCCGGGCGGGTTTTGCAATCCGCGGGTTTCAGTTCCCGGCTCGGGGTGGGAGGAGGCGCCTCTCGCTCCTTCTCTCCCCATTTCTGGCATCTGGCAGGGTTTTGCTGCCAGCCCCGGCAGGTCCCGGGCCCGGGCGGGTTCTGGCAGCGCTGAGGACTCGGTCCATGCTCAGCCTTGGCCCCGGGGACGCTGCCCAGGGGAGCGGCGTTCCCCGGAGCGCTGCCGGGCACCGCGGGGTGAAGGGGGAGCTCGGTGGGCAGCGACCCCCGGGGTGAGCCCCGCGCTCCCCGCCGGACATGCAGAGCACCCCCAGCTACCTGTGGAGCACCGAGGACCTCCTGGGCCAGGGGGCCACGGCCTCTGTCTACAAAGCTCGCAACAAGGTGAGCGGGGGCAGCTGGGGGGAGCAGGAACCCCAAAACCCCCGAGCCCCGGTGGCCCCATCCCTCCCCCAGCTCCGCTCCCCTCGCCCTCCTCGGGGGATTCTTGCATGGGGGGCAGCTCAGGCGCCTCTTTGGGTTTTATTTTCATTTTCCGTGGGGCTCCTTCCCCTGCTCTGCGGGTCGAGGGCCGTTTTTGGGGTGCTCACGGCCGGGTCCTGCTCGCCGCGTTCCCGAGCGGCGCAGGGGGAAGAAGGAGCTGTTTTCCGGGGAATGCCCAGAGGTTTTAAAAACCCCATCCCTTGGCCATTTGCATACTTCATGCAAACACTTGCCAGGCTCGGAGCGGGCTCTCCTCAGCAGCCTTTGAAGTTTATTGAGCAAACTGCAGGAGCGGCGACTGCGAGAGCGGGCCGGGGACATCATCCCCATCCCTGGGGGAGCCGCCAGCCCCGGCTCCGGACGGGAACTGTTGGTGGTGACAATAAACACAGCGGCACGCAGCGCGTGGGTGCAGGGGACAGGAAGAGCAGGGAGGTGAAAACCAGCGGTTTGTTTGTGCAGCAGAGCAGACGCGTTACAGAGGCATCATTTGCATCCCGAGCCGGGTGTGGAAGCCGTGACAGAGCTCCTGGAGCTGCTCTGCACGTCGGTGACATCACCTCGTGTTTATTTCCTCCTCTTTTTCCCGTCTTTTCCCCCAGAAATCAGGGGAGCTGGTCGCTGTGAAGGTGTTTAACAATGCCAGCTACCTGCGGCCCCAGGAGGTGCAGATGAGAGAGTTCGAGATGCTGCGGAAGCTGAACCACAAAAACATCGTCAAATTATTCGCCGTGGAGGAGACAGTGAGTGGGAACCCCGGTGGGAAACCCTCGGGGTCACCAGCCAAGGGAGGGGACCTGTGGGGACAGGCCAGCTGCTGGGATATGGGGCTGGCTGAGCCCTCCTGGCCTCTCCCCCCGCAGGGCAGCACCAAGCAGAAAGTGCTGGTGATGGAGTATTGCTCCAGTGGCAGCCTGCTGAACGTTCTGGAAGACCCAGCCAACGCCTTTGGGCTGGCTGAGTCCGAGTTCCTCATCGTGCTGCAGTGTGTGGGTGAGTGTGGGGCTCAGGGACCACCAGGGACTGGGACCCTCCAGCTGGGGACCCCACAGTGCTGGTGGGTGCAGGGGGAAAATGGGCCACTGAATAACAGAACCAATATGATTCCAGCAGAAGCTGTTGATTGTTCACATTTCATGGCAGATACAGATTCTGGGTCTGCTGTCCACCTGGGCATCTCTGGGTTGGCCCAGCTGCTTCTCCCTGAGACAGGCACACATCCTTCAGGACATCCAGTTGGTCAATGTCCATCCTCACCTTGTGCTTCCCCTGTTCAGGGTTTACATTTTTTGCACAGAGTTTCTCAGGCTCTCTTCTTATTTTTGATCCTGTTGTTTTCTCAGTAACTTTGATGAATTCCTGAGAGCTCTAACAACAAAACTGCAGGTGGTTTGATGGTATTACTCACAAGCAGTTTGGCTGGTGCATCAGACTGGCCTGTGTTATACAGATACATTGCTACAGGTGGGACCCTGCAGGCACCACCCTGGGCAATGGAGAGAGGGGTCAGAAATTACACCCCTGGACATGGTGGGGTTCAGCTTTGTGTTCTTCTGTGGCAACAGAAAATTCCCTGCCATGCCCTCATCCTCTCCATCCCCCCAGTCACACTGGTGCCCATCCAAGTGCAACCACTGTAGGATTTATCCTCTCTTTATTTCAGGAATTTAAAATAAATAAATGCATAACCATTTATTTCTATAGCTAGCAAAACCAGAACACACCATTGGAATAAATAAGTATTTTAAGGAAATATGTGAAGGTGAGCTGACAACTTCTTAGCAGGGGAAAAAAAAAAAAGGCAACAAAAAAGCTCTTGGGTAAAAATAAACTTTTTTTTCTTTACCGATTTTATTTGCTAGTCTTGGTTATCCAAAGCAATGTTAATGCAAACTGGCAGTCCCAGTCCTTGACAGAAAATCACAAATCAAAATTTATTTTCTCCTTCATAAATCCAAACTGTGCCCCCCTGATAAAACTCACTCTGGCGGTCCCAGTCCTTGAGAGAAAATCAGAAATCAAGATTTATTTTCTCCTTTCTGAACCCAAACTGAGCCCTCTGGAGCCCAGTGCTCGAGCCCCACACACGAATTCTGCCTCCCCCCCGTGTGGCAGTGGCAGGGATGAACCACCTCCGTGAGAACGGCGTGGTGCACAGGGACATCAAACCCGGCAACATCATGCGCCTGGTGGGGGAGGACGGGCAGAGCATCTACAAACTGACCGATTTCGGGGCCGCCCGGGAGCTGGAGGACGACGAGAAGTTTGTGTCAGTCTACGGCACGGAGGAGTACCTGGTGAGTAGGGCATTCCCTGGGGGAGGCTGGTCCCCGTCCCTCAGTCTGACACCGGGGGGGACATGGAGAGCCTGGCCCGTGTTTTTGGAAGGGGAGAGGTTCAGTGAATCGTGGCAGGGTTACAGGGGATGGGTTTGGGGAGGAGCCAGAGCTCTGTTCTGGGTGATGATTTTTGGGAGGACCCAGAGCTCCATTACAGGGGATGGTCTTTGAGAGGACCCAGAACTCTGTTTTGGGTGATGATTTTTGGGGAGGACCCTGAGCTCTGTTNGAGAGCTCTAACAACAAAGCTGCAGGTGGTTTGATGATATTACTCACAACCAGTTTGACTGGTCCATCAGACTGGCCTGTTACACACATACATTGCTACAGGGTGACACAGCCCAGGCTGCCTCCAAAACCACCTCAAATGTAATGTTTTCTTGAGGGTCAATGCCTGTTAGCACAGAAAGCCTCAAATTCTCAGTGCCCAGGGTTCCAACATGGGCTGGCTCCAAAAATCACCCAGCAGGTCAGGGCAGTGTTTGTGTCCGGGGTTACACAAACAGTGTCTTGAGCTTATTCAAGCCTCTCTTTTACCCTTGCTGCTGCAGGGGGCTGAAGGACCAGCTGATCCCCATCTTGGCCAATATCCTGGAGGTGGACCAGGAGAAATGCTGGGGGTTCGACCAGTTTTTTGCAGGCACCAACGACATTTTGCACAGGATGGTGGTGGACGTGTTCTCCCTGCAGCAGGCGTCCTCCCACCGCATCTACATCCACTCCTACAACACGTAAGGCTGTGCTGGAGGGAAATTTGGGAACGGAGCTCAGAACAGCCTCAGCCCCTCACTTTAACAGGGGAAACCTGGGGGGCAGCACCTTTCCCTCTTCACTGCTCCCAAGCCAGGTTAAAACACACCAGGCTCAAATCAGCCTTTGCTGGGAGCGCACTGACAGAGCTGTGGGCACACAGAGAGCCCCAGGGAGGTGTCCAGACCTTGTCTGATATTTTGCTAAGGGAAAATATCAACATTTTGGTATTTTGAGGGCAGCAGGCTGCTAAAGGGGTGGAAAATCTGTGTGCTCACCTCGTTGCTTATCCCCATCCTTTCACTTCTTCCTCCATTTCAGTACCACCAAGTTTTTAGATGCTGTCTTCAAGCAGACAAACATAGTCCCTCACCATCAAGAATATTTTTTTGAAGGACACCTGTATGAGCTGGATCCCAACCTGCAAGCTCGTAATTTCTGCAAAACCACAGAGAGCAGCCCCCTGACCCTGCTGAGCACCTCAGAGCAGCCCGAGGACGTGGTGGGGGTCCGGTACAGAGACCGTGAGTGTGTCATAGCAGGAGAAGAGGGATTTGTCCCAGTTATTATCCTGAGAGATTTCTCATTTCCCAGCTGGGTGATGGGCCCATTTCCTGCACGATCCCAGATCTTGGTGCCTGGGCAGTGTTTGTCCTGGATTCCAGTTCCCAGTGGGTTTCCCAGTTCACCAGACTGGTGGCTTTTCCCACTGTCAGGTTGTGCCAGTCCCCATTCCCAGCGGTGACCCCAGTTCCAGCATCAGGAGTACTGGCTCCCAGTGCCAATTCCCAACCCTGATCCCAGTTCCCAGTGCCAGATCCCAATCCAGAAGGTCCCTGGAGCAGAGCAGGAGGTGGAGCAGGATCAGGGGATTTCAGGGTTAGTTTTTCCCCTGCCATGTGCTGCTGCTCCACGGCCGCCACCCTGGGCTTTCCAGGGAATTCCTGCCTTCACCCACCCTCCCAAAACACCTTGGAGGGCTGCACTGAGCCCCCAGCCCTGAGGCTGAAATCCTGAGTGCCCACAGGGTTTTTTATGTGGTGGGTTGGCAGCTGCCCCACAGCCACCAGCTGGGGGAGGACAGAACACCCCCAGACCCTGCCTGTCTTTCCAGCGGCGCTGGAGTTCCCAAAACTGGTGCCCAGGGTGGATGTGGTGGCCGACTGCAGTGCAGCCAAGGTGGGTGTGAGTGCCAGGGGGACAGGAGGGACAGGCTGGCAGTGCCCTGTGCCTGGCACAGGCCCTGGCAGTGCCCTTTGCCCCACAGAGTGCCGTGGGTGCTGCTCACCAGACGCTGCGCGTGGGGCGGGCGCTGCGGAGGGGCCGGGAGCTGCTGGCCAGGGGACTGCACTGGGTGATGTGAGTGACAGGGACACTGCTGGGGCACGGGGGGGACATGGTTCTGTCCCTCCCGGGGGGTCTGGGGGATCAGTGAAGGGTTTCCCAGCAGGGGGGACACGACCCTGCCCTAACCTGGTGGGTTTGGGGGCTCAGTGAAGGGTTTTCCCTCAGTGAAGGGTTTTCCAGCCACTGCTGGGGGACGAGGGGACACGACCCTGCCCTAACCTGGTGGGTTTGGGGGCTCAGTGAAGGGTTTTCCCTCAGTGAAGGGTTTTCCAGCCACTGCTGGGGGACGAGGGGACACGACCCTGCCCTCACCTGGGGGGTTTGGGGGCTCAGTGAAGGGTTTTCCCTCAGTGAAAGGTTTTCCAGCCACTGTTGGGGGACGGGAAGACATGGTCCTGCCCTCACCTGGTGGGTTTGGGGGCTCAGTGAAGGGTTTCCCAGCAGGGGGGACACGTCCCTGCCCTTACCTGGTGAGTCTGGTTGATCAGTGAAGGGTTTTCCCTCAGTGGAAGGTTTTCCAGCCATTCCTGGGGCACAGGGGGACAACGCGACCCTGCCCTCACCTAGGGGGTTTGGGGGCTCAGTGAAGGGTTTTCCAGCCTCTGTGGGATGGTGGGGTTGGGTCCTGGGGGGTTTGAAAGGGAGCAGGGCAAGGAGGGGCAGGGTGTCCCCATGGGCTCTGCAGCAAAAACTCCTCAGTGTTGTGAGGATGCTCCTGTCCTCTTTTGTTCCTTTTGGGTCGCTTTTTTTCAGTTTAGGAGAGGCTGAGGAAAAGAGCAGGAAAATAATAATAATAATAATAATAATTATTATTATTATTATTATTATTATTACTACTACCATCACTGTATGCATCTATTGGAAGTGTTCCTGCCCCAGCCAGGGGGTTGGAATGAGATGAACTTTAAGGTCCTTTCCAACCCAAACCATTCCGTGATGAATTTCCCTGCCCCACCCACTCCTTTTGAGGCAGGGCAGTGAGCAGAGGGTGAGAGACCCTAAAACCAGCAGCCACAGCCAGTTTTGGGTCCATCCAGCTCCATCCCCACCCCCTGGCCCCAGGATGGGGGTAGGGAGCACCTGTTGGAGGGGCTGTTTTCTCTTGTTGCAGTGGGAACCTGAGGACGGAGTGCTCCAGGATTTTGGAGCAGAGGAGAGGGGCTCACTCCGTGCTCACCTGCCTGCAGCTCACCGAGGGGAAAACACACGTGCTGTAAGTGAGCCCTGCAGGCTCTGGGCTCTGCCTGATCACATATGGGGCTCTCAAAGGTGCCTGGATAATCAGAGATAAGAAAAATGCCAGGAATAAGCTGATATCTGGGAGGCAGGAGGTTTTTTTTACTGTGTGGGAAATGAGCCACTCTGGCTGTTTCTCCCTCTGTGCTTCAGTTTTCAATGATCAGTCCTTGGTTCCTCAGGAGACCAGAGCTGGTCCTGCCTCTGACTCCTGGTCTGGGGTTTTCTGACTGTTGAGCAGGAAGGAGCAAGGGCTGCTCCCAGCTCCACGGCAAGGAAAATGGAGTTGGGATAAAATAAGGAGCAGGATGGGGGTAAATAAAGACCCCCATGGGGGTCTATCACCAACCCTATTCCCTGCAAACAGCCCTGGAGAGCTGGGCTGCATTCCCAGGGATCCAATATCCCACCAGCCATGGGGAGAGCTCCCATTTCCTTCCAGGAGCCTCCCCTGAATTATGGAGAGACCCTGGGCTGCCCTCAAGCTTCTCCTTCCCCACACCCCCCTCCCCACCCAGCTGAACCCATTTCATCTCAAGCAACCCATGGATATTTTGCTTTTCTT
>JANPWX010000652.1:59865-72773 GCA_024734555.1 Trochalopteron elliotii | reverse complement strand
CTTGGTGAACATCTATTTTTTTTCTCTCTGATGCATAGTTGCTGCTTGTTTGCTTTTGACTTGCAGCCCGAGGATACCCAGGTTTCTGTTTGTACAGTTCTGGCCTATTTTTATTTACATCAGATCTGGTTGTATTTAGTAAAACGGGAAAGTGGCATTTATTTATTTCTTTATTATAATTATTTACTATTTATTTTTTACTATATACTATATATTATTTATTATATTTTATTTTATTATTTATTATATTTTTTTACTATTTACTATATGTTATTTATTTACTATTTATTATTATTTATTATAATTATTTAACTATTCAGTGTGGGGAAAAGGAGGCTCAGGGTGACCTTCTGTGATTTTAACCCAAGTCCTGCCCACGGGTGCTGCACCTGATGCAGATGTTGCCGGAGACATGGGAGCTTTTTTTTTCCCTGCTTTTATTTGGAGTGTTCCAGGCTCTGTGCAGGACAGACATCCTGCTCCCACTGGTGTCAGCATGAAAGGATGGGGAGGTGGGACCTCAAATCCTGTTGAATTCCCTGAAAATCCTTATTTCCAGCCTTTGGAGGGAACACATATGGGCAGGAGGAGCAGCTGTGCCTGGAACATTCTCTGTCTAACGTGCGTGTGGCTTTGTGCTGCTGGCACCTCTCAGAGCTGAGTCAGTAATGAAGTAAATAATCCCCCTGTCGAGGTGTAAATAAATGTCTGTCCTGCTGCTGGGGGGACAGCTTTTCCTGGCAGCTTTTCCCGGGGCTGGGTGGGCAGGCTGCAGAGATGCTGAGGGGTGTTTGGTGAGCTCAGGTGGGGAGGGAGCAGCTCCCGGGTGTCCTGGGGACTGATGCAGCTTCAAAGCCCTCACTGTGTGTTTTATCAGTCCCTGGGACAGCACAGAAACCAGGCTGGGCTCGGAGCTGGGGCAGCTTCCTGCTGGGAAGGGTTGGGTGGACACTGGGTGGGAACGGCTCAAGGGCTTCTCTTGGTGTCTCTGATAACCAAAAAAATCAAGTATTTTTGATCATATAATCATACAGATATATATCATATATATATATATATAATATATATATCATATCGTATCATATATAATCATACATAAAATCATATAATTTTGATATTATATATTATATATTTATTATTATATTATGTTATATTATATTATATTTATTATACATGATATATGTATCATATCGTATCTCATATAATCATACATAAAAATCATATAATTTTGATATTATATATTTCTTATTATATTATATTTATTGTATATGATATATGTATCATGTCGTATCTCATATAATCATACATAAAAATCATACAATTTGATATTATATATTATATATTTATTATTATATTATAATATATTTATTATATTATATATGATATATGCATCATATCGTATCTCATATAATCATACATAAAAATCATACAATTTTGATATTTGTGTTAATTAAAAGAGCACATTATTGGCCGAAGGGTTTCTCTGCAAGAAAACCACTCCAGCTACCCCTGGAGGGAAACCTCAGAGCGTGTCCAGCACCTCTGCAAACGCAGAGCCAGCTTTTGATCTGCAGGTCTTGTGACACAGACCCAGCCCAGCCCAGCACCACCTCAGCATCCAAACGGGTTTTTTGTGCCTCTGCTCTGGAGCCGCCCTTATCTCCCGGGGCAGCTGGTTGTGCGCTCGGGCTCTGCACTGAATCAGCCCCTATTTCCTTAAAGGAGGGAGTCGGTAAAACATCATTCCTCTTCCTGATTTGTAGAGCAAACTTCAGTTCTAAAGCTGAACTGTTCTCGCGGAGCCGTTTGCTTAAGATAACGAGTTCTCTGCCGAGTTCTCTGCCGAGTTCTCTGCCGAGCTCTCTGTGCTCACAGCGCTGCTGCTCCCGGGGACACGGCGCCTTTTGTGTCTCTCCCTCCACCACATCCTCCCACACTCCGTGTCGCCGCTGTAAACAACAATCCCGGGCAGCTCACAGGACCCACAGCACACACACACATTTTGCATTTCTGGCCCGTTTAGCTGACCCAGGCAGATTCCTGGAGCTTTTCCTGCTGCCAGGTGAGCCGGGCAGGTGAGGACGGGGTGGGGTCCGGGGGTGCCTCCCGCCCACCGCGGCTCCCCCGGGCAGGGCGTGCTCCTCCCTGGGAGGAGATGGAGCTGTGGGCAGGGACAGGGACCTGCCCAGAGCCGTGGGACAAGCTCCTGGGGTGGCTCGGGTCTGCCAGGGTGATGTTTCCTGCTGCATTCCTGTCCAGTGCCTTGGGAAGGGTTTATGGAGAGAGACACCAGCCCAGGCTCCAGCTCTTACCTCGCAGGTTGGTTTTTGGGCTGCTCCCTCTGCTGCATCCCAGGGAAGCTCAGTGGGGTTTGCTGTGGGGAGGAGGAAGGTGCACAGGGGTTCTCTAGGGAGGCTGCGAAAGCCCCCTGAGATAACTCATTGCTTTTGCTGCTTGGGGTGGGTTTTGGGCTGGTTAAATCCCATCTTTGTCACTCCCTGTGTTGTGCAGGGTGCTGGAGGCTGTTTGTGAGAGGGGTCCTGAGCAGAGGGGGCACAGGGGAGTGGGGACAAAGGGACAGATTTCAGGGGTGTTGTTAAACTGCTGTTTGTGTCCCACCCCATCACTTGACACCCGGTACAGCAGATCCACCATGGAATGGTTTGGGTGGATCAAAACTTATCCTGCCATGGGCAGGGACAGCTTCCACTGTCCCAGGCTGCTCCAAGCCCTTTCCAGCCTGGCCTTGGACACTTCCAGGGATCCAGGGGCAGCCACAGCTTCTCTGGGCACCCTGTGCCAGGGCCTGCCCACCCTCCCAGGGAAGGATTTCTCCCCAATATCTCATCTAAATCTCTCCTCTTTTAGTTTAAAACCATGCCCCTTGTCCTATCACTAAAAACTCCCTCTCCCTCTTCTTGAAAATGCCCTGATTTTAATGGATGCTGCAAAAGGCATTTACGAGCCTCTCTTAACTATGTGCAGAGTTTAAATCAATATTACAAACACAGCTAATCTCAGTGTATATCCCTTTAACCTGTGATTAAACACTGGGGACTTTTTTTTATCCATCAAACTTTAAAAGACTGTGGGGGAAAAAGCAGCAAAGAGAGAGGGGAGGATGCTGGGAAGAGACCTCCCAGCACAGAGTCCTGTGCTTTCTCTCCCTAATCTCTTCCGTTGGGTTATTTTATCTTATCAAGCAAAAAGCCCCAGAAATAGAAAGTTTTCCATGGCTTACAGGAGATGCACGAGCCCTGAGCTGTGCTCTCCTGCTCAGGAAAAAAACAAATAAAGAAGCCCCGTCAGATGGCAGCAGGTTGTAAATGGACAATGTCAGCAGGAGCTTTATCTCCGTGGGGGGAAAAGGCCTCTGGTGGGAGCAGACACAACTTTTATCCCGGAGCATTTGGGGTTGGGCCGTGCCTGGAGAGCTCCTCATCCCCGGGATGACGGAGGGGAAGGCGGGAGGAGCCGCCTGCTTTGGGCTCTTAACAAAGAGAATCCGTAAAATCTTCAGGCATTTCCCCAAATCCAAGCCCTGGCCCGAGGGACTGCGCCTGCCGAGGAGGCCCAGCAGGGAGGTGCTGCTGGTCAGAGGTAGGTGGTGGTGTTTGGGGTTTTTTTTTTTGGCTGGGTTTGCAGGTTTTCTGCTTCTTTTTGGGATGCAGCGTTTGTGTTTGCATTGCTGAGCCTGGGCACAGGGGTCCTGCCTGGCAGGGACCAGGGTGGGCACAGGGCTGGCACCACACCTGGGGTGGCTTCACCTTGTCCTCTGGCTCCTCTGCAGCTCAGGAACATGTCCTGTCCTGCAGGGGCACAGGGACATCTGTCCTGCAGGGGCACAGGGACATCTCCTGTCCTGCAGAAGGACAGGGACATCTCGTGTCCTGCAGGGGCACAGGGACATCTCCTGTCCTGCAGGGGCACAGGGACATCTGTCCTGCAGGGGCACAGGGACATCTCGTGTCCTACAGGGGCACAGGAACATGTCCTGTCCTGCAGGGGCACAGGGACATCTGTCCTGCAGGGGCACAGGGACATCTCCTGTCCTGCAGAAGGACAGGGACATCTCATGTCCTGCAGGGGCACAGGGACATCTCCTGCCTTGCAGGAGCACAGGAGTCCCACCTGCCACTCCAAAGGAGAATTGGGGTTTTGTTAAATAATGGCTGGGGTTGTGGTGCAGGTGCTGCAGTGACACAGGGATGTCACAGACGGGTGGCTGTCACTGAGGGGTCCTTGCCTGCCCTGGACAAACAGAAACAGCCCCTGGGGTTTACCAGTGTGTGCAAACAAATGAACCCAAACCATCTGGTTTAAACCTAAACTGCCAAGATGAGGCTGCAGTGATGGAGCTGCAGGGTTGGGGCTGGATCAGAGCCCTGGGGGGGCTGCAGGAGGGCTGAGACCCTTCCCTGAGCTGGATCAGAGCCCTGGGGGGGCTGCAGGAGGGCTGAGACCCTTCCCTGGGCTGGATCAGAGCCTTGGGGGGGCTGCAGGAGGGCTGAGACCCTTCCCTGGGCTGGATCAGAGCCCTGGGGGTGCTGCAGGAGGGCTGAGACCCTTCCCTGGGCTGGCTCCGGGGGTGCTGGTGTCACAGGGCCACATCCTGAGGTCACCCCAGTGACGTCAGGCACGGGAGGAGCACCCCAAGCAGCACAGGTTGCAAAATCCAACCTGAGGTGCAGCCTGTCCTTGGAGGTGTGTGAGCCCCTGGGGGATTCCAGGGTTTGAATGGAGGAAATCTCTGTTCTGCCACCTTGTCCCAGCTCTCAGACACCAGTGGAGCCTCCTTCTCCTTTTGTCCCTGTTTCCACTGGGGTCAGGCCGAGTTGGAAGGTGTCCTGGGGGTGGGAATGGGAGGATTGGGGTGGACAGGATGACTGAGGAAAATCTTCCCTGGGAGGGTGGGGAGGCCCTGGCACAGAGCAGCTGTGGCTGCCCCATCCCTGGAAGTGTCCCAGGCCAGGCTGGAGCCACCTGGGAGAGGTGAAGGTGTCCCTGCCTGTGGCAGAGGAGCTTTAAGGTCCCTTCCAACCCAAACCATTCTGTGCTGTGTTTAGGCACTGGGATGGTCATTTATATGGGACTGCTTTACTCATTTTATCCCCCTGAGGGACTTTATCTGTGGGGAAAGGGAAATTCCCTTCAGCCACCAAAGTTTTTCACAGTATCCTGACCTTTCTCTCTCTCTCTTTTTTTAAAGAAACTCCGTTTCCAAGCGTTCCATTGTTTGACTGGAATGGAAATTATCTTTAAGCCTAAGTGGAGGCATCCTGCTCCTCTTGGCAAACTGGTCACGTGGCTGCTTCCTAAAGCTGTGCAGGGTTTCTAAAATTAGTGTTCCCCACCGGATCCCCGGTGATTAGGTCTGTTAATAGGTGACGGTGACTAAGGAGGTGTCACACTTTAATCCCACAAAGAAATGCCACAGTGGGCCTGATCTGCAGGAAGTGCCTGAGAATTGGCATTTCTGGGGTCCACATTACCTGAGTCAGAGCTTTGGCTGCCTTTTCCCCACATGCTGGAGCTGCTCAAATGTGGAAATTTGGGCTCACACGGGCAGAGGGGACGTTGTGGTGATGGTGGTGGTGGCAGATGCTCAGGTGAAGCCACAGCTGGAGCATTCTCCAGCTGGCAGCTCCAGCAAAGACTTGGCCAATGTCCCCCATTAAAAGGCTGTGCCAGTTTGCTGGAAAGGTCATGCATTAAATTACTGTGCAACTGCAGCTTATCTCTAATTAAAAAAAAAAAAAAAAAAAAAAATAGAAAAGCCAAATCTCCCTGCTTTTCCCCCAGGCTCGCTTGAAACAACTGACTTGGAATAGGAGGATGACAGACAGCTCACGCCAGATGAATGTTAAATGATAAATGATTTCCCTGTTTCCCCTGGAGATTGATGTTTTCCCCCCTCAGGCACCAGCTCCCAGCAGTGGTTCAGCTCCTCTCATTCATTCTCAGGCACTGGAGAATTCCCCAGAGCTGAGCAGAAATCAGTTTCCAGAGCAAACATGGGATATTCCTTTGCTTTCCTGCAAGCCCCAGACATTCAAAACCAACAACCCAAATGCTAAAGAAAAAAAATTAAAAAATAAAAAGGAAGAAAAATGAAAAAAAAAAAAAAACAAGTGTATTTAAAATACAAGTTCAGTGGCTCTTAGCAAAGTCATGGGGTTGGTGCAGGGACAGGCACCCACATCCCTCTGGAGTGAACTCTGCTTTTAGGATAGAATTTTTTTTTTTCCAGGTTGGTGACCGCTCTGGAATTTTGGGCAGTGTAAAAAGCAAATTTAAGGCTGTTTGCACGGCAGTTAAAAATTAAAAGGCTCAGGTGGGATGTTAAAGTGGAACGAGGTTGTTCACTGCAGTCAGGAGGGTTTGGAGGTGTTGGGACTTTGAGGGAGGGGGTTTCAGGAGTGATGGCCATGGATTTGGGAAAACTGGAGCTGGCTGTGCCCAACGTGCCCCTGTGCAGCTGGGGGTGAGCAGGACCCTGTGCCTGAAGGGGTTAAAGCTGCTCTGTGCAGAGTCAGAACGGGTTAATGCCTGACATTGGGGCAGCATCCAAAGAAAACAGCTGCAGAAATGCCTTGGTGCACCTGGGGACAGGAGGGCACAGCCTCTGCTGGGGCTGGGCTGTGTCCCTGCCCTCCCCAGGGCAGGATTTGGGGCTGCTGGTGACACCTCTGTCACCACAGCTGGCCCTTGGAGTTTTCATGTTCTGGCCCTGGCACAGAGAAGCTGTGGCTGCCCCATGCCTGGAAGGGTCCAAGGCCAGGTTGGAGGGGGCTTGGAGCAACCTGGGATGTGGAACTGGATGATCTTTAATGTCCCTTCCAACCCAAACCCTTCTGTGATGTTTAGTGACCCTAAATGGTTTGATGTCTGTCCAGCACAAAGATATTTCCTGATGGTGAGAGGTGAAGGATCCTTTCCCCGTGCCCTGGCCAAGCTTTTCCTGCAGGTGACACCTCCCAGGAGCAGAGCTGGCATGGGATATCCTGTGATTTGGTGGGATTTGAGGATTTTTTCCATCCTTTATACATCAGTGAGGCAGCAGGATGCGTAGCAGGAATGTGCCTTGTGCTGCTCCATTGCATCCAGGGACGGAGGATTCCCTGGGGAGAGGCTGTGGGAGCAGGTTTTGTTCTGGATGAACGTTCTGGTTCCTCTCCTCACCTGCAGGAGTGTCCCTGACCAGGGCCAGGAGCCTGAACAGGGACAGGAGCCTGAACAGGGACAGTGCCTGAACAGGGACAATGCCTGAACAGGGCCAGGAGCCTGAACAGGGACAGGAGCCTGAACAGGGCCAGGAGCCTGAACAGGGCCAGGAGCCTGAACAGGGACAGGAGCCTGAACAGGGACAGTGCCTGAACAGGGACAGGAGCCTGAACAGGGACAGGAGCCTGAACAGGGACAATGCCTGAACAGGGACAGGAGCCTGAACAGGGACAGTGCCTGAACAGGGACAATGCCTGAACAGGGCCAGGAGCCTGAACAGGGACAGGAGCCTGAACAGGGACAGTGCCTGAACAGGGACAGGAGCCTGAACAGGGACAATGCCTGAACAGGGACATGTGCTCTTTCATCTCTCACCGTGCTGGAATCCCTTTGGCTTCAATCCAGTCCCTTCCCGTGGTCCCCACAGTGTCCCCCCAGCCCCACCGGGGCAGCTCTGGGGTTGCCTCACGCTGTCCTTTGTGTCTGTCTGTCCCTGCAGACTGCAGGTACACGTGTCACCAGGAGTGTCGCAGCCTCATCCAGCTGGATTGTCGCCGGCCGGGCCCTTGGCAGAGCCAGCTGTCCCCAGAGAACACCCTCCTGCTGCCACCCCGCAGCCAGGTACGCCGGGGACGGGGGGTCTGGGGGGAACACAGCCCCGTGGTGACACATTCCCCGGCGGAATGTCCCGCAGGGAGCTGATTCCCTGTTCCCAAGGGGTTTTCCAGGAGGGGAGGGCTCGTCAGAGCTCAGTCTGTGAGTGTCACTGATGTGTGAGTGTCACCTGCAGCCCGTGAGCGTCGTGCCCTGGGTTTGTCTGGCGGGGTGGGAGTTGGGAATCACCCTCCCTCTCTGTAAAGGTGTGTGTATTGTGGAGCTCTGTCGTGTTTAAAACGCCGCTGTCACCTGGAGCCGAGCGGTGCCAGGCGGGGACATCAACCCCTGCACCGCCCAAATCCCAGCGCCTGCAGGGGAGGGTCGATACAGGGATGGAATTGTCCCAGCACGGGCAATCGGCGGCACAAAAGCATTTTCCAGGGCACGGATTTCCAAGGAGAGTTGGCTGACAGCCTTGTTTTGAGAGTTTCAGTAGTCCCGGGGGATGGAGACTCTTCAACCTGCGTTAGGACGTGCGGTAATCCCGGCGTTACTCCGGAAGGCTCACCTCGGCTTTAATCCCCGCGGGCTCCTGCCGTGTCTGGGACTCCTGCGGGGGTGGCACAGGGAGGCTGTGATGAGATGTGAGATGTTTAATGCCGCGAGCTTAAGGCGAGGCTGGGAGACCTGCCTGGAGTGGATTTGGCTGGGATGGAGCCTTGCCAGGCTCTGAGTGCTTTTCTGAAATGTTTGGAGCAGCCCCGCAGGGAAGTGCTGGAGTCACCGTGCCTCGAAGTGTTCAAACAGTGAGTGGATGTGGCACTTCATGGTCTGGCTTGGTGGGTGAGGTGGGATCCAGCCAAAGGTCTTTCCCAGCCTTGATGATCCCGTGGTTCTGTGTTCTCTCCCTCATTTCAGCCCCCTGTTTATGTCCCTCTTTGTGGAGGGCCTGGATGTGCTCGTGCAGAACTGGAGATGGGAACATTTTGCACTTTTCTAGAGGCAAATGTAGGATTTCCCTTTGGTGTGTGGGATTTGGTTTTCATCCATCCTTTGCCGGGCAGCTGCTGCTCAGAATAAAACCATCAGGAGGGATCTGAAGTGGGATGGGACTGATCTTCCTAAACTGTGCATTACAAAAGGGCTCAGAGTGGGTTCTCCACTCCAGGTGTTTCTATAGAGGGGTGAGGCTAAATTTGAGTGTGGTCAGATCTCCTCTGGATGTCACTGGGCTTCCCCCAGCAATGCTGGGCTTTTGGGAAAACGAGAAAGGCTTGTTCCATCTTCAGGGCAGTCACCCCAGCCAGGATTATTGATGGGCCTAATAACAAACAGGGAACCTGTGCTTGGTGGCCATCCATCACCCTGGTGTCACCCTGGGGAGGGAGAGGCATCCTGTGCCAAGGGAACAAAAAGTATCTCTCCAATCCCAGCAGCAGACAGAAATCCATCAGAAATCCCATCCCAAAGCCCGAGGATTGCACCTGGGAATCCTCAGTACAGCAAAACCCTGGCAGGGTTCCCCTGGCCTGTGCTGGGGCTGATTTGAGGGTTAATGAGGGTAAATGGCTGCACTAAAGCTCCATTATTCTTCATGGATAATGGATAGTCAGGGGAAAATCATTGCCAGGTTTGCTTGATCTGAGCACTCAGCCACGCTCCTGGAGGGTTTCTGTTGGTCAGGCAGGTCTTGCTGCTGGAAAAGAGGAGCATGGAGGGAAAATTATGTCAATATTCCAGTAGGAGACTAACAGGATGCCTGAATACAATGGCAGGAGGGGAAGAGGCCTGAAAACACACGGAAAAAAATTAATAGCTGGCATAATTGGAAGTCATTAAATCATATTATCAAAATTAAGCAAAGTGGAAGCATCAGAGAAATAACTATTTTAATATCACCTATTTAAGGACTGTTACCATGTAATAGCAGGCATTAATAATCTGGGCTTTGATCCAGTTAAGTATCTAGGAGTGTTTTACATTTGGGTCCCAGATCAGCCTCCCAGTGTGATATCCAGACTCTGCTGAAGCTGCCAAAAGCCTCCTCTGGTCTCAGCAGCACCAGGAATTTGGTTTCTGGATTTGGCAGGGCTGGTTGTGTGCTGTGAACCTGTGAACTGGTGCAGGGCTCTGGGGTCAGTGGGGTTTTGGGGGGCTGGTGTGCAGGTAACCATTACATGGAGCTATTGCTGAACAAAGAGATCAAAGTTATTTGGTTTATTTGGCTTTGTTGTACTTTTTTATGGAGTTGATGTCCCAAGCAGGTGGACTGCAAGGAATAAATGAGGATTCTTGGAGAACCCCATGGAGCATCCAGAGGTTGCACCCTGGTTGCACTGGGAAAATTTTGGGCTGAGGCTTCAGAGAAGACCCCAGTGCTGATGTTCCCAACCCTCACTCTCTGCTGGTGTTGCACATGCTCAATTTAAGCCTCTCTCTCCTCTAAATTTATCCCTGTGGAGCAGAGGGGGCTGTGCTGCTGCTGTAAGAACGTGGCTTATTTATGTATTCCCTCTGTAAATAAGACACTTGGATCCTTGCCTTCCTCTTTCTGAGCTGCAGATGTTGCCAGTTTTTCCATCCACATCCCCATTTTTTGTATTCAGGGGGTGCTGCTGTGGTGGGCACGGAGCTCTCAAAGCCTTGTAGCAACTGAAGCTCTTCAGCAGATCCAGCTGGAAGGGTTTGGAGCAACATCTGCAATCTGTCAGGAGGAGAGGTTTTGGTGCTGGGTGGTGGCTTGTGGGAAGGTCTTGGAGCAAGCTGAGATGAGATATTGGGAAGAAATTTTTCCCTGTGAGGGTGAGGAGGCCCTGGGTGCCCAGAGGAGCTTCACCTGGATCCCTGGCAGTGCCCAAGGCCAGGTTGGACAGGGCTTGGAGCAGCCTGGGACAGTGGAAGGTGCCCCTGCCCTGTGGCATCCTGTGGGGAGCAGAGCCCTTCCCCTGCCCAGCCCCACAAATCCCTGTGATCCTCACCCAGCAGGAAGGTCACGGGGGCTGTAAAAGCAGCACCCAAGAGCTGAACACCTTTTTCCTGGGCTGCACTCGAACCTGCCTCAGTCTGGGTGCTGAAATTGCTCCTGCTGCTCTGGAATCAGCTGCAGGGCAGAGAGGCACCCAAGACCTCCTCACCCTCACAGGGAACAGCCCTCGGATGGCCAGGGGCTGCTGGGATGGACCCCGAGGGGGTGTCTGAGCTGCATCCTCACCTGCCTCCCCCCTTCCCCAGCACCTGGAGGTGATGCAGCTCCGGGGGGATGCTCCGGCAGGCTCGGAGCTGCCCCCAGCCCTTCGTGGCACCGCGTTTTTGTGTCTCCAAGGTGATGCCGAGGGTCCCCAGGGGCCGGGGGTCCCCAGGGGGGGCTAAGCCCGGCACCTCGGCTGCCAGCGGGGGGAGAAATTTTGCAAGAGGAAGTGGCCGGGCTGCGGCGGTGCGAGGCGAGGGCAGGAAGGGGGAGGCGATGCTGCTGCTGCCGCTGCGCGGGCACCCCGCGGGGAGCGGCGGACTGGGAGCGAACTGGGAGCGAACTGGGAGCTCTGCCCGTTCCATGCTGCCCCAGCGCCGCTGCGCAGGGAGGCGGAGGCGGCTGCGGGAGGCGAGGGAAGGGAAAGGGAAGGGTTACCCGGCACGGCCGCCTGTTAAGCAGGAACAGCTCGGCAGGATGAGCACAAGGAGCTCTTGCAGATAAGCGGCGAGCCGGGGGGGTGATGTGAACGCGGGGACCCCCCCCCCCAAATGGTCGGCGGCCCCCCCAGCCCCCCGGCTGGCCCGCAGCCCCCCGCCTCTGCCCGCCTCCCATGACCATCGGCAGCAGCAGCATGAGCAGCGGCTACTGCAGCTTGGATGAAGACCTCGAGGATTGCTTCTTCACGGCCAAAACCTCCTTCTTCCGCAGCGCGCACGGCAAGGTCCCCGCCAAGGTAACGCAACTCGTGCGCAGGGCCGGGGATGGATGCCGCGGCTCCCGCACGTTCGGCTGCGGGAGGTGCCGAAAACGAGCCCCCCTGAGCGGGGCTCAGCGCCGGGGAGGGGGTTCTGCCCTCTCCTCTGCACCGCTGCGGGTTTTTCTCAGCCTTTTCCACGCCGGGTTTCCCCGTTCCGCGGGGATTCACGCCGGCTCTCGGTGTGTGGGGTTTTTTTTTTCAGCATTAAGGTGAAATCCTTTAGCCAGCTGTCAGCCTCGGGTCAAGGCTCTCCGGCGGGGACCTGTGGTTTGGGGACCTTGCAGAGTCTGCACCGTGGGTGAAAATCGCACCTGTGGGGTGGATGGGAAAGTTCGGGGCAGGATTAACCTGTGAACTGATTAACACGGTGATAAACGTGCTCCTTTTCTGGGAGCCCGGGGCTGTGTGTGCCTGCCTGGGAGAAGGACAGAGGGTTTGGCTGGGCAGTGTTTCACCCAGGATGAGGTTTGTGTCCCAGCAACATTGACAAGGCTGCTTCATGGTTTTTAAATGTGTGGGTTTTTTTAAAAAATAATTAATTAAAAATCCCTGTCATGAACTTTGGGGCCCCAACCAGAGCTGAGCATAAAAGGAGAAGGCGCTGCTGCAGAAGTGGGAGTTTCACAGGGGAACGAGAGCCCTGCAGCAACCAGAGATCAAATCTGGCCCAGGGAGCAGCTTTTTCACCAAAAATCTTCCTGTAAACCACCAGCACCGACGTGCTCCCATTCAGCCTCTGCTGTATTTGCACCTGAGGCTGCAAAGCTGCAACCCTCAGCAGGTGCTTTGGGGTTCAGCTTCCTGCAGCTCCTTGGGCAGGGGGGGGCAGCTCTGGAGGGGGAGCTTCAATCAGCTGGGAATTTTATTGAATTTCTCTGCAGAAAATGGTTTAAGATGGGATATTCCCTCCTAGCCAGCAGCTCCCTCTCGCTATGATTAACTGACACGTACTGCTGCTTTTTAAAATGTCATTTGATGATTCATTTGTGTAGGAGATGGAGGAGATTGGGGTGCTGGTGCAGCCAGAGCTGCTCTGTTTGAGCCAGGGCACTGCAGATCCTGGGGGAGCTCTGGAAATCAGCCTGCTGCTGTTGCTGTTCAGGATTTCTCCCTCTCAGAAGGGTTCAGGGGCTGCTGCAG
>JANPWX010000652.1:38166-59855 GCA_024734555.1 Trochalopteron elliotii | reverse complement strand
GGGGACACACAGGCCACTACATGGCACTTAGCAGAGTGGGATTTGATCTGTAGGATTACAGAAACCATTTCTCTGATTGAAACAACTGCCTTAGTCTGAAGAGCCTCTTTCTAGGAATGCTGCAATTCCTTTTTACTTTCAGAACTATCAGCGAAATCACTCTTCATTAGCAAAGAGCAGCTTTAGATCTTAGACGTGACCTCACCCCTGGAGATCCATCACTTTGCATTTTTGGGCCTTTCCAGCTGAACAGCTTCAGTGGCTTCTGCCTGAGGCCTGATTGCTTCAAACTGTGCAAAACTGGAGTCCTGCAGCAGTGGCTGATGAGAGAGCTGGCTCAGAGAGGGGAGGGGGCAAGGGAAGGAATGTCCAGGGATGGGAAGCACAGGAGAGGCAGAACACAAGGGTGATGAAGGGATCTCCAGGATCCCACCCAGCCTTGCCCCATAACCCCAGAGCTGGCTGGTGCTCAGGGCAGGTTTTTGGGGTGCAGGGATGCAGCTGGGCCTGGCCAGCCTGGTGCAGTGCAGAGGAGCTCCAGCCTGGACCCCCCTGAGATGCAGCTCCCTGTGAGGACCTTGTCAGCTCTCAGTGCTGAGCTGAGACGTGGCAGCAAAATCGGTTTCTAAGTGAAATCTCCATGGCAATCAAAACACTGAGCCTGTCTTCACTTGCTCTAACCTCTCTGAAATGCAGCAGCCATCCCTCTCCCCTGCTCTGGAGCAGCACAGCTTTCCTGTCTGCTGCTTTTTCCTCTGAACCCCAAAGTAAACCACAGCACCTCATCTGAGTTTCTCAAAGGGAGGGAAATGTTTGGGGGTATTTAAGGTTTTTTGGGGTCTTTTTCAGTCCAGATCTCTGGTATGATTCTCCCCACTGCCTGTCTGTGCTGGAGCAGTGGATCCTTTCCCAATTTAGTGCTGTGAACCCTGGGAGTGGGTGTTGAAGGGGAAGTGTTGGGTGTTGTGCAGGCATGGAGAGCTCTGTGGGAGCAGAGATGTCCCAGCTCTGGTGACAGCCCTGTCCCCAGTGTCCCCATGCTGCCACCACTCCCTGCTGCAGCTGGATTTACAGATCTGAGCTGCTGGTTCTCACGTTCCTGACTCAAATCTGGAGCGTTCACATTTATTTCCAGCCCCTTGCGCTGGGCTGTGTTTGTGGTCCCAGGTGATGCTGCTCTGAACTGCAGCTCCACAGCCAGGGACACTCAGAGGTGCTTCTCCAGCCTTTGTTTTCTGGTGTTTTAACACAAATCTTTTCCTTAATAAGCAGCAAAATTGAGGCTTGATGCCCCAGCTCATAAAATCCCTGCACAGGAGATCTCTGAAATGCTCCTGCATTCTGAGCAAGGAGGGAGCCAAAGGGAGAGCTTGGGCCGTGGGTTTGGGAATGTGAGCTGTCACAGCCTGGCTGATGGGAACACTGATGGAGCTGTGCCCGAGCTCACCAGGGAGGACTTGGCCACTCCTGCCTGGAGATCAGACTGCCAACAATGTGGTGATGCTGGGCCAGATCCATCCCCAGGGCTCTGCTCCTCCAATTCATTAAGGAAAGAGCTGGTGAGGAGAAACTGGCTGGGAGTGAGGGGCAGGGATGGTGGCCCTGGGGATGGAGGGATGGTGGCCCTGGGGATGGAGGGATGGTGGCCCTGGGGCTGCAGGGATGGTGGCCCTGGGGGAGCAGGGATGGTGGCCCTGGGGATGGAGTGATGGTGGCCCTGGGGGAGCAGGGATGGTGGCCCTGGGGCTGGAGGGATGGTGGCCCTGGGGCTGCAGGGATGGTGGCCCTGGGGATGGAGGGATGGTGGCCCTGGGGGAGCAGGGATGGTGGCCCTGGGGATGGAGGGATGGTGGCCCTGGGGCTGCAGGGATGGTGGCCCTGGGGCTGGAGGGGTGGTGGCCCAGGCTCAGCAGGGATGGTGACCCTGGGTCCAGGGAGTGTCCACCACACTCAGACTTTTTGCCCCTGCTGGTTTCCCATGCCTGGTTTGCTGGTGAAGCCACAATTCCTGAGCTGCTGCTCATCCAGGCTGTGAGCACACAGCAGCTCCTGGAGTGGGGCTGTGCTGGGACAGCTCCTGGGGCCCACCTGGAGCTGTTATTCCCAAAACAGGATCCCAGCGTGGTGCAGAGCTACTGCCTTGGCTGCTTTTAAATGGTTTTTAAGTTGGGTGTTGACTTAGAGAAGGTGAGAGGCTGTAGGGAGCAGGGTGCTCTTTGAATGTGGGGTGTGTTTCTCCCTTGTAAATGGAAATATCCATCACGGGAGGTTTCCTTCTTGCCTCTCTTGGCTTAGAACTCCTTTGAGAGCTGTCACCATCATCTCCACGGCTCCCGGGTTGTCCCTCAGAGCCTGGCAGGAGTTTACAGCTCATTAGCTGAGTGCTGGATTGCACACAGGGGGCCTGCATGGTGAACCCTGCCCAGCCCCGGGCCTTGGGCTTTGTGTCCTGCCCCTTCCCTGAGCTCACCCCGGGCAGCCTTTGTCCCCTGGAGCATTAACCCAAGTGCCAGCTGCGGCTCCAGTCATTCCTTACAATCGGCATTTCTTACAGCTGAGCAATAATGTGGGTGGTGGAGGGCAGGGGGAGGGCAGAGGAGAGTCCTGTGCTGCTGTGGATGTCCCAAATCCCCGTGTCCAGACTCTGTCCTGGCAGCCTGTGTGTCCCCGTGTCACTGCAGCCACCCCTGCTCACAGGCTGGTTTATGGCAGTGTCCCAGGGCTGGCAAAGCCTTCACCTGCTGAGTGTGGGTGATGCCAGCCAGCTGCCAGCCTGTTTAACTCTGGCTGTGCAGTTTTGTGCAGCAGATTTTCCACGGAGCAGGAGTGGAGCTCTCCTGGCAGCTCTGGGCTGCCCGTGGTTTTCCTGCTGGTCACACAGGAGGGTGGCACAGGGAATGTGCCCCTTCCTCTGGCTGCCACACTGATGTCCTGTGCTGAGGGCACTGGCCAGGTGATCCCCAAGGATGGCTGAGCTGCCTCATCCTTGTTTTCCACCCAGGAAAGCTGCAGGCCCCCAGCAGGGTTGAGATACAGATCAGTGATGTGGTTTTTGTCATCAGCTCGTTTCATCCTGTCCCGGTTCAACAGGAAATGTGGCAACGGTTTTATGGTTAAATGCTTCTGTTTTTCTTCCTTTAGCCAGAATTGCAGATTCTGCATCAGAAACTTTGCACAACTGGAGGTTGGGGTTGTTTGGTGAGGAGCAAGAAGTGGCTGATCTGATCATGCATTGCAGGAGGTGCAGCACTGCTCTTCCCAGGGCTCCTGCACCACTGCTGGTGCTGCTGGGCTGGATTGGGTCTGGAAGCAGAAAATCAGAATATTTAGGTGTGCAGGATTGGGATGGATGGGTGCTCCCTCCTTGGGGGGCTGGTGGTGTTGCCTGGCCCGAGCATCACTTGAGTGGCAAGGAGAGGTGAAGGGTCCTGGATCCCCTTATGGGCTGCCCCATCCCTAAACAGCTCCTGGGGCTGGGGTGGCCCCACTCTGGCTCCTCTGGGACAGCTGGCTGGACTTTGCCTTCATTTTTCTTCCATGACTTCACTGTGTGTCCCCAGGGTTCATCCTGTCACTGTGCACGTGGTGGGATGGATGCACGAAATAAATCATCAAAACTTCCTTTCCCTGCAGTGGGAGGGTGCAGGAGGGAGGGGAGATGGCAGGGGCTGAGCAGGCTGCGGGTACCCCTGGCCTGCCCAGGGTGGGGAAGGCAGGACAGACAGCACAGCTGGGCAGTGCTTTGTTACCGCGGTGACACCGTGTGACAGCGGTGACACCTGAGCTCCTGAGCCGGGGCCCCTCCTGCTGGGAGTGCTTTGGGTTTCTCGGAAGCCAAAGCACTTCTCAGCTGCTGTTGAGGCCCCGGGGCAGCGCTCCAGGCTCCTGCTGCCCCGCTGTGCCGTGCTCCTCCACGGAAACCGAGCTGCTCCAAGGCTCTGAATCGCTGGCACGAGCTGTGTCCCTCCTGTCCCTGGGCTGGGAACATCACCCGAGGGGAGGGACCTGCTCTGCCGGGGAGAGGCAAACTGCAGGGACAGGGACAGGCTGAACTGCTGGGTTTGCTGCTGCTGTGCGTGGATGGATGGAGGGATGGATCCATGGAGGGATGGATGGATGGATCCATGGAGGGATGGATGGATGGATCCATGGATGGATGGATGGATGGATCCATGGAGGGATGGATGGATCCATGGATGGATGGATGGATCCATGGAGGGATGGATGGAGGGATCCATGGATGGATCCATGGATGGAGGGATGGATGGATGGATCCATGGATGGATGGAGGGATGGATCCATGGATGGATGGATCCATGGAGGGATGGATCCATGGAGGGATGGATCCATGGAGGGATGGATCCATGGAGGGATGGAGGGAGGGATGGATGGATCCATGGATGGATGGATGGATCCATGAATGGATGGAGGGATGGAGGGAGGGATGGATCCATGGATGGATGGAGGGATGGATCCATGGAGGGATGGATCCATGGATGGATGGAGGGATGGATCCATGGAGGGATGCTCTCTCTGCTGGGCTGTGTTTGTGCCATGGATGATGTTGTGGTGCCCTCAGCTCTGCAGCTACAACTCTCTGTGTGCAGGAGAGGACAGTCCTGGGCATCCCCTGCCCTGGGGGTCCCCTGCCCTCCCTCCCTGCGTGGTTGGGGTGGGGCCAGCCCTGGGGAGGGGCAGCACAGCTGTGCCTGTCTCAGTGCTGTGACATGGGTGACATGAGGAAGTGCAGGGTTTCTGATAGTTCATCTTCTGTTAACTTATAGGGAAGGGGTGTGGTTTTCTGTTGTTATTATGTTTTTTTTTCTTTTCCATCCTGCTCCTTTCAACATCTCAACCCTCAGCACGATTTCTAAAGATGATATTTAAACACTTCCCTGCCAGCCCTGCACCTGTGTGTGGCCGAGACTTGGTGCAGCGTGAGCCAAAGGACTCTGACAGATTGGAGACTTCTGATAAAGGGATATTTATGTGCAGTTCTCAAATAACCCAGGAAAACTTTGCTTTTATTGTCACAGAATGCTTTGGGTTGGAAAGGACCTTAAAGCTCATCCAGTCCCACCCTGTGCCATGGGCAGAGACACCTTCCACTGTCCCAGGGTGCTCCAAGCTGGCCTTGGGGACTTCCAGGGGTGGAGCAGCCACAGCTGCTCTGGTCACCCTGTGCCAGGGCCTCCCCACCCTCCCAGGGAAGGATTTATCCCCAATATCTCCTGTAAATCTCTCCTCTTTTAGTTCAAAGCCATCACCCCATTCCTGTCACCCCACACCCTTGTCTAAAGTTCCTCTCCCTCCCTCCCAAGGAGGTGGCACCCCAGTGTCCCTGCTGTCCCCTGGGTGCCTGCTCTCCGTGGGTGTCTGAGAGGTCTGGAGCTGTTTGCAGCTCTGGGATGGGAATTGTGAAACCCTGAGCTGTCACTGGGGAATGGCCTCCCTGAACCCAGGGCTCCCCAGCCCCAGCCCTGCTGCTGCCTTGCCAGATTGCAGCCAGGCTTTCAGTTTGTCCTCTGCTTGGTTCTCCTCTTGAAAGAAATACCACGGGTAGCCTTGGGCAATATTGGCTTATTTACAGCTTGCTGCATCCTTGTCCTGTGTGCTCTGGGGCTGTCAGGGAAGAGAAGAGCTTTGCTCCCCCAAGCTGCTTTTTTCCCCCTTTTTTTACTCCTTCTCAGAGGTTGCAGTTTTCATTCTGAGCCTTCCCAGCCTTGATGGCACATCCCTTCACACTTCCTGCTCCCTGCTAATGCCAGTTTCTGGGCAAGCCCACAGAAAATCTGGGCAAAACTCATTCCCAGGCTGTTGCCAGGGGAGGTGGTGAGCTCAGGGAAGGCAGCAGAGCTCAGGGAAGGCAGCAGAGCTCAGGGGAGGTGCTGAGCTCAGGGGAGGTGGTGAGCTCAGGGGAGGTGGTGAGCTCAGGGGAGGTGGTGAGCTCAGGGAAGGTGCTGAGCTCAGGGAAGGTGCTGAGCTCAGGGAAGGTGCTGAGCTCAGGGAAGGTGCTGAGCTCAGGGAAGGTGCTGAGCTCAGGGGAGGTGCTGAGCTCAGGGGAGGTGCTGAGCTCAGGGGAGGTGCTGAGCTCAGGGGAGGTGCTGAGCTCAGGGAAGGCAGCAGAGCTCAGGGGAGGTGCTGAGCTCAGGGGAGGTGCTGAGCTCAGGGGAGGTGCTGAGCTCAGGGGAGGTGCTGAGCTCAGGGAAGGCAGCAGAGCTCAGGGGAGGTGCTGAGCTCAGGGGAGGTGCTGAGCTCAGGGGAGGTGCTGAGCTCAGGGGAGGCAGCAGAGCTCTGAGCAGGGAGATCCAGCCCTCTGAGCATTGCCCAAGACACACAGAGCCTTGATAAAGAGAGCAGGTAAAGCAGGCAGTGCTGCAGAGGAGACCTGCCCTCCCGGCTGGAGGGGAGCCAGGGGAGGTTTGGAGTGGAGAGCAGTGAAAATTTCTCCATGAAAGGATGGTCAGGTGTTGGAAGAGGCTGCCCAGGGAAGTGGTGGAATCCCCATCCCTGCAAGTGTTCAAAAGGCCACAGATGTGACACTTGGGGACATGGTTTAATGGTGCTGGGCTCAATCTCAGAGATCTTTTGTGACCTTAATGATTCTGTGATTATTCATTAGTGACATTTCCATGGCTGGCCTTCAGGCAGAGCCCACCTACAGGTCAGATCTGTTGGTTTTGGGGGAAACTCTCCCAAACCTGGGTGAGCCCATGCAGGCACTGAGCAGCTTTTGACACAGGCTGGGATGACTGGACTGGCCCTGCAGTGCCTGATTTATTATCAGTCACACAGCCAGCCTGCTGCTGGTGTGCTTTTATTGCTCTGAGCTGTAATTTCCCAAGCTTTGGACAAGAGCAGTGAGAGACTTAACTCCAGGTTCTGCCTGGGTGAACCCACTGGAAGCTGCTTGAATTTTGGGGAGTCAGAGCTGTGAATATTGGAAATAGGATGGGATTTTTTTTTTTTTCTTGCATTGCAAGAAGGAAATAAATGCTCACAGGTGGCTTTGCTTTGAAAGTGGATTTTAAAGGCTGGATTTTTTTCCCCTGGTTTGTACTGGGATGTTTTACTGCTCAGTGCCACCAACTGGTGCATTTTGTGTTGCCCTCCACTGCCTGTCACCGGTGTCAGAGGTGGTTTGGGGTTGGGATGTGGCATCCTGCACATTCTGGGACCATCTCCACCCATGTCATCACTGCTCAGGATCTGCACAGGATCCATTCCTGCCTCTACAGGGAAACGTGGAGCTGAACAGATGGAGCTTTGCCCAACACACAGAGCAGCTAAAGCCCCTCTCCTCTGATTGCAGAATGCCACACAAACGGTGGAAGAAGAAAAGCCCGAGCCCCCGACTGTCCAGGACATCAAACAGAAGATTGAAAAGTACAATGCAAAGGTCACCAACTGCCTGTTGATGAAACTGGTACGTGCTGGGCTGGTTTCCCCTCACACACACAGACTGCTGCTGGTTTCTGTGGGCTCTGAATGGGGCCAGCCTGTGGGGAAGGTGTCACTGGGGTGAGAGCAGCTCTCAAGCTGCTTTTCCTCCTGCTTGGCTTTCCAGTGTCACTGACACTGCAGGTAACCCTTCCCTGCCTCCATCCCTTCCTGCTGGCACTGGTCTCTTGGCAAGGAGCTGCCACAAAGTCTTGTCCCAGATGGATGAGCCCCAGTGGGGATGAGTCACGGCGGAACTGGGGCTGTGATGCTGCAGTTTCAGCAGATGTTGGAAGTGGGTTTAGGAACACAAAACCTTTCTAGAGAGAGATGCTCTGCCCTCACCACTGCAAGGCTTCCTGGGTCAACTGAGCAGAACCAGGATTTTCTCCTGATTCCTGCGTTTTTGTAGAGCTGAGGGTGGGGTAAGAGACCTCAGCTGATGTCCAGGGATGATTTGCTACATGGGAGATGTGAGAATCCCTTAAAATGGGAAATCAAACACAAGGAATAAATTCAGGAGATCCTGCTGAACCAGGGGTTTCAAATCCATATTAAGTGCAACTACAAATTCCATGCAACACAATTTCCATAACAGCCTGGCAGCAGGGCTGGTTTGAAATAAAGCAAGATCCCACAGGCGAGAGGAAGGGATGAGTCACTGCCAAGAGAAAATCAGTGGTGACTGTCCCGAAATTACCGCGTATTTCTGATTAATGAGAAAACGCTGGAACTCCCAGAGCGGGGGCAGCTCCTGCCTCTTTGTGGGGTGGAAAAGGGGGCTGGAAAAGCTGCCTGGAGCCTGATTTTTGTGTGCTTTGCCCCAGAACGAGGACGGGACTTACACAGGGTTCATCAAGGTGCATTTGAAGCTGCGGCGCCCGGTGACGGTTCCCGCTGGGATCCGGCCCCAGTCCATTTACGACGCCCTCAAGGAGGTGAACCTGGCAGAGATGACAGACAAGAGGACCTCCTTCTACCTGCCCCTGGATGCCATCAAGCAGCTGCACATCAGCAGCACCACCACGGTGAGCGAGGTGATCCAGGGGCTGCTGAAGAAGTTCATGGTGGTGGATAACCCCCAGAAGTTTGCACTTTTCAAGGAGATGAGGAAGGACGGGCAAGGTGAGTTTGGGGTGGTGAGTCTGGGGTAGGTGAGTTTGGGGTAGGTGAGTCTGGGGTAGGTGAGTCTGGGGTAGGTGAGTCTGGGGTAGGTGAGTTTGGGGTAGGTGAGTTTGGGGTGGTGAGTTTGAGGTGGTGAGTTTGGGGTGGTGAGTTTGGGGTAGGTGAGTTTGGGGTAGGTGAGTTTGGGGTAGGTGAGTTTGGGGTAGGTGAGTTTGGGGTGGTGAGTCTGGGGCAGGTGAGTTTGTGGTGGTGAGTTTGGGGTAGGTGAGTTTGGGGTAGGTGAGTTTGGGGTAGGTGAGTTTGGGGTGGTGAGTTTGGGGTGGTGAGTTTGGGTAGGTGAGTTTGGGGTGGTGAGTTTGGTGTCCTGTAGGGCTCACTGGGGTGGTGAATCAACAGCCAGACCTCCATGGGAGGTGATGCTGCTTAGGTAAACAGGGAATTATATTTTTAGAAGGGGCTGAAACCACCTGAGACCTTACAGGGATCCTCATGAATCTGCGATAGAGCCTCAGCCCTGAGCATCCTTTTCCATGCTGACCTCCTGAGCTCCCCTGTGCCCTGGCAGCCCTGGTCTCACTGGGGGTGTGTGCTGTCCTTGCAGTGCTCTTCCAGAAGCTCCCTCTCACCGAGTACCCCCTGTACCTGCGGCTGCTGGCGGGCCCTGACACAGATGTGCTGAGCTTTGTGCTGAAGGAAAACGAAACAGGAGAAGTTGAGGTACTTTGGTGGCTCTTTCCCCTGGTTTTCACATGTGGAGCACACAGCAGAGCTGGGAGATGTGTGGCAGAGGCAGCACAAAAAAGGGCTGTTTCCCTCTAAGAGGGCTGGGTTGGTGTTTTATTGCTCCTAGACGATCTGGGTTTTTAAAACAATTCAAATTTGAGCTGTGCAAATGCTGAGGCCAGTTTTGATGGCTGCTCCATAATCTGTTTATGGAACCCAGCAGTGCTGCCCCAGGGTTAATCCTCACTAATTAGATTAGCTGAGCACTGTTGTAAGTAATCCACTAATTTAAGTAAAAGCCAGGGACACTCAGGTAATAAATTCACAGTCAGTTTTTGGTTGAAATCTTGCTCCCCACCACAGTGAAGCAAATGCTGGGAGCTGCTGCATCCTGCAGGATTCTGCTTCCTGTTTTGTGTGAATCCCTTAAATCCTGGGAGGATTGGGAGGGTCCTTCATGCTGTAGCCCCTTATCCCATCTCTCTCACAACATGAGGTTAAAATCCCTGGAGCTCAGATACATTTCAGTGTATTTTATTGCTCCTCCTCACAGATTCAGAGGTGGGACCCCACAGATCTCACCAGGTGTGTGCTGACTCTGTGCTGCTTTTTGCAGTGGGACGCCTTCTCCATCCCCGAGCTGCAGAACTTCCTGATGATCCTGGACAAGGAGGAGAAGGACAAAATCCAGCAAGTGCACAGGAAGTACGAGAGGTTCAAACAGAGACTGCAACAGACCCTGAAAGAAGCCAGAG
Source organism: Trochalopteron elliotii (assembly GCA_024734555.1). Taxonomy (NCBI): domain Eukaryota; kingdom Metazoa; phylum Chordata; class Aves; order Passeriformes; family Leiothrichidae; genus Trochalopteron; species Trochalopteron elliotii. The sequence goes on along the minus strand of JANPWX010000652.1, from coordinate 49,812 downwards.
GCAAACCTGGATAGCCTTCAGGAGACACTGGACATCAGACTAAGCTAGAGGCTGTTTTTAAGTGAAAAGACTTCTCAGGACACCTTAGTAGTCATTCTCCCTCTTCAACCTTCCATCAGGACTGGCTCCCAGCACCCCTAAAATGATCCTATTGCATCTTCTTCTTCCGAAACCTCTTCTCCAAGGACCAGAGCCCAGTCCAAGGACGGGAAGGCTGTTTCTAAAACAGCTTCAACAAAGCAAAACACAGCTGCTGGTTGGCTTTTTCCAGCCCTGCCATCCGCTGGAGAGGCTGCGTGGAAAATCCTCGGTGTGACACCCAACAGGACCCACCTGCTGGCTGAAGTTTCTGAGCAGGGCAGGTTCTGCTGTTCCTGCTCCTCCCAGCGAGCTGCTTGTTCCTGTTTGGAGGTGCTGTGGCCCACAGTGCCCTCGTGGCCCAGTTCTGGTTTCGTAAGGAGAGCACGGGGAAACAGCAGGAAAAGGGGAGGAGGGTGTTGCACCAAACCACGTGGGTGTTGCAGCTCTAACCCAGCCCTGGGCTGGTTCAGCCAGGGAAATGCCAGGTTATGACACCAAGGCAGCTGCAACAGTCTGTTAGTAAATATTATTGCAACTTGGGAATAGTAATTCCCAGGAAAATCGTTCATTTTGATTCCATTTGACTTGTAATTTTGAACAGAGCTGATTTACAGTAACTGTCCCTGATGCTTTGCTAAGTTAGCCAGTGTTTCACCAGTTCTCTGTAGGAATTGGGACCTATGTTTCCAGAAATTCTGTTTGAAAAGGGTAAAGGTGATGGTTGGGGCACAGGCTGAGGGTTCAGTGTTGAAGGTTTAGCAATAAGTGTCCATCAGAGGAGCCCAGGAAAGCTCAAAACCCCTCCACAAATCAGATTTTGAGCTGTGAACGTGCCTGGCCCCAAGGGAGAGGAGCCCCATCCAGGGCTGGGGTGTGGAGGTGGCACCAAGTAAAGGAATTATTCTCCTTGGATGCTTTCTGCTCACCTCACCTGTGCTTCCTCCTGCCCCTGGCAGAGCTGTCCCAGCCCTGCTGTCCCTGTCACACCCTCCCTGTGCCCTGATCTCCCTCCCCACTCTCAACTGGTGCTGTCCTGCACGTCCAGGAAGCTTCCCAGGGTTTGTTCTCTCCGTGGAGTCAGGAGAGGACAGCAAATCTCTCTCTCTCTGCCTGTCTCAGGGCTCCCAGCACACTGAACATCCCTCAGCAAAGCCCTGGAGCTGCAGGCTGGGTCCCTGCCCTCGCTGCCGGGCTGGGAATGCTCCAGGGATCCCAGGGAGAGGACAGTGCCCATGTTTACCCTCAGTGCTCCCTGCTGCACACACCCAGGGCCAGCCCACTGCTCACCCCACAGGGAACAGGGAATGTCAGGGCTGGGTTGGGATGGAGCAGGGACAGGGCTTTGTGAGGTCTCCATGAGCAGCTTGTCCCTCTGAGCTGGCTGTGGCTGCTGTGATCCCACCCGCAGCCAGTGGGAGGGCAGGCAACAGGTTGTTGGGGAACGGGGAGGAGTCTAAAATTTACCTCAGTGCCTTTTTTTTTTTTCCCTTAAGTGTGAAAACTTTGCATTCGGGCTGAGGAGGAAGCTGTGCAGAGGCCTGGTCCCTCCTGTCCCCACCCCTGGTGTGACAAAGCCCTCGTGTCCGGGGAGGGATGAGGAACTGCTTTGTTTCTTTCTGGAAGGTGATTGCTTGGGATTTATTTTTTTTTTTTCCAGATTTTAAGTATGTTTGTTTCTAAACCTTACGAAAGCAACTGCATCACTTGGAGCCCTTCTTTGGTGTGAAAGGCACTTTGTGCCAAGCTCAGTCACAGCTCCTGTTGTGGTCAGCAGTGAGGGTTTGCTCGCAGGGCTCTGGTGCACAGGAGCCTCCAGCTGTACTGTACTCTACACCCAACGACCTTTAACAACTGCTGGCAGCCACAGGGCAGCCCCTTGCCACGCTCCGGGGCTCTTTGTCCAGCTACAAGCAGACTCAGCACTTCACTATTCACTTGTGGAGTCCTTTAAATACCGTTTATCTGGTGCTTTGAGCCTTGACAGCACCGTATAAATACTTCAGTTCCACCGTGGGGGGAAGAAACGCTGTAAAAAACTGCCAGTGGCTCTCAAGAGGGAAGAGCCACACGCTTGGTTTGAAACCCCTTTTCTTTCTGGCTAAAAGTTGTGCAGGTTTTTATTTTTTTTTTTTTTTTTTCTTTTCGGTGGGTTTTGGTGAGTGTGTGTCCCCTGTCCCTTCCCGGCCCCAGCATGTCTTTGACAGTTTGTAGAAGGCATGGCTTCGTATGCAATCACTGTGGATGCTGCTGAAAACCTCCTGCCACCAGCAGGGCTCGCTCTTTTTGGGTTTGTTTTTTTTTTTTTCCGATCTGAGGGGCATCTGGAGAGTCGGTGGGTGCCGAAACTCCAATTCTCATGGGTCAGTCGAGCTGTTTTTAGAAGCATTTGCCCCTTCTTTAAGCGCAGAATCCTGTTGGCAGTGCCTTTGGTTAGCAATCGTCTCGCCTAGGTCGTGTGACTTTATTTTCCATGGCTACTGTAAAACCTTGTAAAATAATGTGTATAGGATGGAATAGTAGAGCTTCTATGGCAAAGTGAAATGCATTTTTGCAATGCTGTAATTTATTTTTACTACTCCCCAGTGATTCTATGGCATTTTTACAAAATGTCTCAACTCTCAGCTTCTTTTGAAGGTCCTGGAACTATTTGTTCATATGCAGACAGTGTGAAGACAATGATAATAAAACTGTCAGTAATTAAGGAAATCTCTTGACCTTGTTTTTCTGGTGCCCTCCTATGGAACTTCAATGGATTAAGTCCAAAGGGAAATAGAGGAATCTTTCCTAGAAGGGAATTTAAATTTCCTAAACTACTGTTAAAGAGCTAAAGACCTGACCAAAGGGTTCCATTAATTTAGTATTTTAGCCGGGTTTTACCTGTGATAAATTACAGCTCATGTCATATATTAAAATGTATTTTTATATATAAAAATAATATAAACTACAGAAGTCCACAGCTAATACAGTTGATTCTCAGTGCTGAAATGTCTTGTTTCAACACCTGTAAATGTTTAAAAGGATAAAATCTAAACCAGAGTGGGTTTTACTCAATGGCAGAACACCCTGCACTGTCCCAAGATTGTGTTGGAATGCATTTTCCTCATATTTCAGTGGAGGTTTATTCCACATCCTTGATCAAAGATGCAAAGCAAGAATGTTAAACTACCCAAAAGCCACTGTAGCATCCAGTTCTTCAGCATCAATTGCAGGGGGAAAAAAAAAATCACAAAAGGATAATGCTGAGTGATTTATTCAGCTTTTTTTATTTTTATGAAAAATGAACACCTGGAGCAATATCATTACTTGGGTGAATTCCAGACCTTGTAAACATCCAGGACTCATTCTGGAATGAGCAGGGCCTGTAGATGACCCTTGATTTGCTGGCAAATTTGTATGGATTTGTATAAATAATGAGAGCTGAGCAATCCTTGAAGTGGATTTTTCTCCTATTTCTTACGGCCAAGCTTTGGAGCCTTCTCCAGGCCCTGGATGTATTTCCGAGGTAGCTGATACTCATCTGCAACACAAGCAGGAGCTCACTTCAGATAAGGGAGAATTAAATAAATTAAATAAGAATTAGAATCTGGGTTTTGCTGCAGCCAGCCCAGTTCCAGAACGTTCTTACCAAGCAGCATCTTGGCCAGATGATGGATTTGGTTGCCTTGGATCTGGACCTGGACTCTGTCCTTTGCTCCTGGTGCTGGGCTGATGGTGGCACTGGCCTGGACCTTCTGCTGCAGAGTGTTGGCCACACACTGAGGGTCCAGACCATACAGCTCCAGGTTCTTGATAATTGTCACCTGTGGGGGTTAATAATGATTTAATTAAACCCCGTGGGGTTTGATAATGAAACATCACTGCTGAGGGGTTAACAGTGACTGAAAACATCACTGCTGAGGGGTAAATAAAGATTAGAAACATCACTGCTGAGGGGTTAATAATGATTGGAGTATCAGTCCTGAGGGGTTGATAATGATTGGAAACATCACTGCTGAGGGGTTCATAATTATTAGAAACATCACTGATGAGGGGTTGATAATGATTGGAATTATCAGTCCTGAGGTGTTGACAATGATTGGAAATATCACTGCCCAGGGGTTAATAATGATTGGAAACATCACTGATGAGGGGTTAATAATTATTAGAAACATCACTGATGAGGGGTTAATAACAATGATTGGAATGATCAGTCCTGAGGGGTTGATGATTGGAAATATCACTGCCCAGGGGTTAATAATGATTGGAAACATGACTGATGAGGGGCTAATAATTATTGGAAGTATCACTGCCCAGGGGTTAACAATGATTGGAAACATCACTGATGAGGGGTTAATAATTATTGGAAGTATCACTGCTGAGGGGTTAACAATGATTGGAAAGATCACTGATGAGGGGTTAATAATTATTAGAATCATCAGTGATGAGGAGTTAATAATGACTGGAAACATCACTGATGAGGGGTTAATAATTATTAGAAACATCAGTGATGAGGAGTTAATAATGACTGGAAATATCACTGCTGAGGGGTTAATAATGATTTCCAAAGCTGCCCTCAGGATGTGGGATCTCATCTGCCCAACCCCCCTCATTACATTGTCTATTTTCACCTTCTTGTTTGATGATCTCTGTGCTATGCTGATGTCGATGGGCTCAATGTTTCCCTTCCTCACCACGGGCTCTTGGCCAGGAAATGTCACCTGGTGTAAGGGCTGCAGCCGTTCCAGGCACCTGGACAGTGCAATAATCTGTGTCACTGTGGGCAGGGATATTGAGGACAAGCACCTGCTCAAAAGCTTGTCCCGTTTAAGGTGTGAGAGCTCCTCTTGCTCCCATTTATCTCCAGGAAATTACAAATCAGGCAGCTCCCACCACGGGGTTTGAGTTGCAGGCAATGAATCTGGGCAGTTCTGGGCAGGGATATTGAGAGAACAATCACCTGCTCAAGAGTTCATCCCATTTCAGGTGTGAGATCTCATCCTGCTCTGATTTATCCAGCAGGCAGTCACACAGAATGGCATTCACCTTTACAAAGCTACAAAACAAAAGCACACAGAAGGAGCAAACCAGGCCAATTTTCTCCCTCTAATTTCAGCTTCACTGTGGAAGCAGGGGAGGGAAAACTTCCACCTGTACTCACTTTTTGTTTGTTTCATCAACCAACTCGTTGTTCTTCACATAGTTAATGATGATGTTTCTCACCTCACTGCTTGAGAGGACACTGCCTTTTCTGAAGACAAAGAATTTTTAACTCAAGTATTTGGGTTCTGGCACTAAGAGAGAAACAGCAACTGCAGGTTTGTTGGTCTCTCCCTTCATGTTTTTTGTGCTTACCTGTGTCCAGATTCCTGAAAGAGTGGGATCATTTTTGTGGAGACCCCATAGAGTGGAATGATTTCAGGAGCATGGTACACTTGTTCTCTGTCTTCATTTTTGCTGTCTTGGGCAGCAGAGGCTGAGGAAAATCCTTCAGGCACTGCAAATGCTTTAATGCTGCCACAAGAATTGTTTGGTGTGAGTAAAAGGGATGGCAACAGAGCTGGAAGCAGCAGATTCCACTCCCTTCTTTCAGAGATTCCCAATTCTTTTAAAAGATTGTGATATTCTACATACTCTGGGTGTCTCCAGTCCACGTCCACGATGCTCTCCACACCTTTGCTCAGCTCCTTCACCTGTAAGATCCTCTGCTGCTGCATGCATTGCAGGAATTTAGAGAACTGAAGGAAGCAACCATCAGAAATGTGGAGTCAAGCATTTTAAACTCCTGCTCTTGTGTTTTCAACTTTTTCTCTTCTTCTGTTTCTTATTAAAATTAATTTTTAAAAAAGCCCACCCAAACCAACAGAAAAAATCTCACCTTCTTATAGCTGGATTTCTTTATGTCCAGTTGTTTTCCAGCAGGGCTATAAATGGATTTTTTAAAAGTTCTTTAGTTATAAGTCACCCTTCATTTCTTCTTAAATCTCGCTACTTATGCTAGAAGTTTCTTAACAGCAGGAATACAAATCCCACAGAGAAAGAATTACTCCAAAGAAGCTGATAAATAGAGTGTGATGAGTGAAATTAGTCCTGATATTCTTGTGGGCAGGCAAGCAGCCACTCAGGTGACTAAACCCTGGTGAAACCAATGTCAGCCAAGTCAAGCTGGCTCCCAAGTGCAAATCCAGGTCTGCACAATCCTTACATCTAAGTATTTAATATAATTTATTTATTATTATTATTATTATTATTATTATTATTATTATAGATTGTTATATTAAATAGTAATATATTTAATTATTAGAGTATTTGATCAAAGTATTTGATGGCAGACATGAGCATAACCTTAGATAAGAACTGGATTTTATTTTTTCCTCAAAACCTTCTTCCTAAATATCCCACACAATCTCCATGTTTTAAAGCCCAAATCCCAGCATGCAAATCCCAGTTCCATCTCCTTCCCACGTACCAGCAGGAGACCATGTGGCTGCCTAGAAATGTGCTGGTGAGCAGAGGGAGATCTGACTTCTTTACTTTGCATTTTAAGGCATGGAAAAAGCACTGATTAAACAATGCATCCATTTGCTCTGCAGGGAGAGAAAAGGACAGGTAGGCAGTGAGTTGTCTGTGGCCTTCAGCAAACCAAAGGGGCTTGATTTGGTTTCACTGGGATCCAAAAATACCTTGTGGGGTCCTGCTGTCCTCAGGCTCGTGCTGGTGCTCTGTGCTGGCATCCTCAGCTGGTTCTGGAGCTCTGTTCTCATGGAGTTCCTCCTTCCCCAGCAGCTCTGCACAAGTGTCTCTGTCCTTCAGGCTCAAATCCCTGATGTCCAGGTGCTGCTGTGGCTCAGGGGAGCAGCTGCTGCCAGGCTCCTTCCCCTGCAGCTCCTGCTGGTCCCCAGCTCTCTCCTCTGCAGCAGAATCTGTCACCAAGGGAGCTAAGGTAGGAGGAGAAGATTTGTCACCATATTCCCTACAAGAGGAAGAGAAAGCAGGACACAGCTTTCCTTTTGCTGCTTTGAACCACAGGACAGTGAGCAGATGTCAGCCTGAATAAAGGCACTGGCACCTGCACGGGGCTTTTTCTGCAATCTCTGAACTGTAAAACTGACTTTGAACTCATCTTCCTCCAGAAATTCTAAATCAAGGTCCTATCTAAGCTGTACCCAAATAATTCAGCCAACTGGCCTGACAGTTTAATCCTAGTGGGGCAGGACTGGGATTCCAGTGAGCACATGAGCCCAGCTGCACATTTTCCCCAAGACCTGCAGTTACCCACCAGAGGTGATCCAGGTGAGTGTGCAGCACAGCAAAGCCCTTCCCTTTCATTCCAGCAGCCAGCATCTCCTCCGTGGACATGGTGGCAACTCCAACTGCCACGGGAGCTCTGGGAAAAGAAGGGAGTGTTGGAGCAGGACAGCACAAACAAACTGTGCTTTTGCACACAGGCTGTGCTGATGTTAGGCTGAATTTATTTTACATCTTTATTCTTTACAAATTGGGTTTTTTCCAAGCACCTATATATTTTCTGGTTATCCCTCTGGTATGTAAGGTTTTCCAAAGAATCCCGAGGGTAAGTGCAGCCTGGGTGAAGTGAAGGTTGTGCAGTGACACAATCTTGCTCTTAATAAATTACCAGAAGCACGTGCACTGCCAGAAGAGACCAGCAGTGAGAGAAAACCAATGGCTTCAGCACTCCCTCCCTCAGAATTTCCACACAGACACAAAGACAATGGTGCAGAATACAATCTTTTGCTAAAAACATTGGTCCAAATTGGTCCAAAAGAACCAATTTACAAAGCTTCCCACCTCAGCTCAAACACATCCTAACCCAGAACATTAAGAATTTTTTTTTTCCTGCTGTATTTTCCACTGCTGAGGTTCCCAGCGCATCAAATGCAGGGCAACACTTCTGCTTTCATTTCCTCGAAACTCTCCACTTAATTTTTAGTTTCTGGACAGGTTCTGGACGGGAGAATCCCCTGTACCTGTTTCCCAGGAGGGTGACAGCACAGAGCGCGCCCCGCTGCACTGGAGGGAGGCCGGAAGGTGGCACCACAACTCCTGGCAGCATCAGGTCTGCGGGAAGAACCAAGCGCATCCTTGTCTCAATGAAACCGCTCCGGCACCGCCTCCTCCGCGCCCCCTCCCTCCCGTTACTCAGCAAAAACACGAGCTGAGCACACGCCAGGGAGAACAGGATTCTCTATTTCTCCTCCTAAGGCAGAGCTTTTCCCCCGTGGAGTGCGGGATCCCATCCATAAGGTGCTGGGCACATCCCAAAAAACTGCAGAGGAGTGAAGCTTGCTCAGCCCTGTCTGTTTTTAACCAGCTCCCAGCATCACTCCTCAATAATGGCATGGAAAGGGAAAGGAGCAAGGAGAAGTATCAGGAATTACCCGTCTACTCTCCCCCTTCCCAAGGGAAGGTTATCTCCCAGCAGCTTTTCCCCTGGAGAGAGAATTGCCTCAAAGTTGCCTCAAAACTGCTGCTCCATCCCTCTGGAATCTGCCACATCAGCTACAGCCAGCTGGGAGTTCTCAGGGAGCTGCCTCCTTGTTATTCTGGACAGAAACTACACCCCTGCTTCCTTCTGCTTCCCACACCTGGGATGTGAGCAAAGCAGAGTTTTCCATGCTGCAGGTGTGGCACGGTGTTATCACCACATGATGGGAACAGGAGCTCTCTGCAGCCTCCTGGACTGAGCTGTCCCATGGCTCACATTTTTGCAGGCATCTCACATTTTTCTCAGCATCTCTGATTTAATGTGGAGGCTGAAGAAGCCAAAATTCATTCTGGAAGCCAAGATTCTCCTCCCTATTCATTGTCACAACCGTTTTTATCAAGCCTAGAATGAAATCTGCAGCTGCCAGCAGAGCTCCACACGGCTGGGGACAGAAATCACATCAAGGCCACCACATAAGCAGCATTCAATTATGTAAATTACCAGGGCAGGCAGCAGGTATTTGAATTTATGGAAGAGATGTCCCAGAAGGTGCTGCTTTTAGGAACTGAATCTCCTCCAGTGCTCCAGTCTGCAGCACTGGAGAGCCTGGTGCCTTTCCTCTCCCTCCTGAGAAGTGGCTCTACCTCTCCCCCTGCCTTTGTGGCCATTGTCTCCTGGGCAGCTCCTTATCTTTGGATCCTGCACGGAGGTAGCCTGGTTGCCAGGGGCGATGAATGACCCACAGGCCCCTTTCATCAATGTCCTCCCCCATTAGCAAGTCTTTTCTTCCCCAGAAACTGGGTCATTACAAGTCAGCAGCGAGGCTCGCCCAGATGTCTATCACAGCTACACACTGAGCACTTTATTTTCCCCCAAAAGCAAACAAAGCAGGGAAATCTAAAGGGAAATCACTTCAGGTGCTGTGTCATGGAAAAAAGACATCCCTTCCTACGTGAGCACTTCCAGGTAGAGACCAAGGCTGCAGCAGCTGCAATTTAATCTTTTTTTCTGCTTGAGCAGTTCAGCAATTTAAAGTTTCTAATGAGCTGATTCTCCTGAGTGTGAACTGCATCCAAAGCAGGTTCCAGAAAACAGACTCCTTTCCTGTTAGCCTTGATCCATAATGAGGTGGTAGAGCCAGAAACCCAGGAACTCAGCTCCAACCTCACCTGCACAATCCACACTTTGGCTGACTCTGATTGCACTGTAGCTTCCAAAATAAATTCCCTTCTTATCCACGGGATGAGTTTGCTCACCTGGGCACTGACAGGAAGCAGGGTGGCAGCAAAGGAACTTTCAAAGGGGACAGAGCAATGGCACAAGCAGTTCTGTGCCCCAGTTCAGGGCTGCTCATCACCCTGAGAAGGGATTTCCAAATCTGAGCCTCCCACACAGAGCAGGTTACTGCATTTAAACAGCTTCACCTGCTTTCTTTCACTCACAAACTCTATTTACAGCTAATTTATTTCCTTTTTAGGACACCACCACGAATTATTTTTGAGTACTCATTCCTTTTGCTTGTTTCAGGTACATTTTGGCCACTTGTGAAGGAAAACACCAAAAAAACCCTGAAAGCAACTCCTTTTTGCAGTGCAAAGTGACAAAGTTCTGCTGCTCTTACCTGCTCCTCCTGCAAGTTTCTGCAGCACTGGGGGCCATGTTACAAAGGCAGGGAGAAGATCTGGGTAGAGCCACAGAGTGTACACTGTCCCAAAACAAAAGTAAATTTAGAATTCCATCATTAAGAACATTTCTGGCTGTTGTTTCTTTTCATCTTTAAGACTAAACTCTCCTTGGGTAATCACGGAGATTAAACTTAACTGGACAATAAAACACTTAATTGGATTATAAAGAAATATGAAATCAAAACAATGGCACAATAATTAACTGGGAAGGTAAGCAAAGAGGGAGGATTATTCCAGTCCCCTCCCCCTTACCTGTTGGATACAGAACTTTCTCAACTTCAAAGAGGATCGGGTTCCTGTGGTTCATGTAAACAGTGATGGCCTCCCCTTTGTGAGAGTGTATTTTGATGACATTGAGCTCTTCCTTGTTTGGAACCAACTCAGCCAGTTGTTCAGTGCTCAGGGTGGGGAAAGCTGCTGCCACCTCACTTCGGAGCTTCCTCCTGCAAGGATAAAATCCCAAATGAGTTACAAAGCTGTCCAGGCCATCCCTCAAACTAATTCCTGCATCCCTTACTGTTTTGTTGGCTGTTCCTGAATTTCCCACCTTTTCACAGGAGATAATTTGAAGCATTTGTGTCCTGGCTTACAAATGATGTAAGAATACCAGGAAAAGGCCGGATATATTTGCCCTGCCCCTATCTTCCTTAAACATCTGCCTTCAGCCTCTGTTTGCTGCCTGTGCCTCTGTTTTGGGCTGTGATTTCAGCCTGGGAGTGCCACACTCGCTCTGCCCAGCCTGTCACCCACAGTGGGAGCAGGGGACAGCCAGATTTCCCTGTTCCCCACTTTTAATTGACATTTAAGCCCCAGTGACCAGCACAGGGTGGGGGTTTGTGGTCATTCACAGCAGTGTCCAGTGAACCTGAACAATCAGGAGGTCAGCCCAGCATCGCTGCTTAGGAACACAAAGAATTAGAGAATCACAGATGGTTCGGGTTTAAAGGGACTTTAAATCCAATCCAGTCTCACTGCTGCCATGGCAGGGACACCTTCCACTATCCCAGGTGGCTCCAAGTGTCCAGTTTGGCCTTGGACACTGCCAGAGATGGGGCAGCCACAGCTCCTCTGGGCACCCTGTGCCAGGGCCTCACCACCCTCACAGGGAATAATTCCTTCCTAATATCCAATACAAAACGACCCTCTTGCAGTTTAAAGCCAGCCATTCCCCCTAGTCCTGCCACTCCATGTCCTTATCCAAAACCCCTCAACAGTTCACTTACAGTTAGGCACTGAACGCTGCTATAAATAAACACAGAAGGCTCATCCAAGCCTCGGCGTAACATTTCCATTAAACCTGGCTTAATTACGGCAGCACCTTCCGTAGCGAACCGCACATTCCGTGCTCAGGCCGGGAGTGTTTCACAAGCAGCGGGTGAAAGCAGCTACTCGCGGGGGCATCGCCGCCCGCGACCGCGACCCCGGGGCCGAGCCCCGCGCGTCCCCCCGGCCCGGGCT
>JANPWX010000652.1:16435-33167 GCA_024734555.1 Trochalopteron elliotii | reverse complement strand
CGAGCCCCCCGCGTGGTCCCAGCCGTCCGTCGGGTCTGTCGCGATAGGCGTCGCGATTTTAAGTTCTTGAGCAGACGACAGCGAGAGACGCCGCCTTTTCTTCTTCTTTTTTTTTTTTTTTCCCTTTTCCCCACGTTTTTGCAGCTGTAATTCCCACATCTCATTTTTAAGGGATAACCTGCTTTAAAGGATAGTCCGATCAAGTGTTTAAGTGTTTGCTCGTTTTCTGCTCGTTTGGGATTATCCTGATTAAGGGGAAACGGGGAGAATGGTGGTTAGTGTTTCTTAGGGATGTGTTTTTTTGCAGTGCAGAAGTTGATTAACAAAAAAGAACCTCTAAATTAAAAGTATCTCGAATTAAGATTCCCCAGAAGCATTGCACTCCTGTGGTATGAAAATATAGTTAAATTCCAAAGATCATTTAATGAATGAAGGAGAATCAATGATTTTACAGATTAAAATGTGCTAAAGGGAGTTGCATTTCAGCATTTGGCTCTGCCTCTATCAATGTGAGTTGTTGTGAATAACTGGTTTATGTGTGGGACCTTTCCAGCCAGGATTGGAGATGGGCTGTACGACTCCTATATGAGGATAGATGAGTGTAGATACCCAGAGCCTACAAATGAAGAACAGAGCCCTTCAGGACTTCCTTCCCTTTCAAGAACTCATGTGAGTATTTTAAAGTCATCTGTGTCTTCACGTTGTGCTGTGTGGCAGTGAGAACTATCCGGGGGTCTGCTACCTCCCTACAGAGAATAAACTTTAAAAGTGGGATTTTGCAGCTTTGTCGTGGCTTCTTAACATCATTGTTTTTCCTGAGCATAAAAGTGATGTGCTGTGTTCACTGCAGAACTTGCTGGCAGCCTCAGGAATCCCATCTTACTGCCCTCAGCTCGTGTTTTAACCATAAAAAAAAGTCACTTTACAAAGCGTTGAAGCGTTCTGCCTCGTCACCTTGTACTCTGATAAGTAAATCCACACACGCTTTGCTCTGCCTCCTCCTGCACGTTTCCAATTTGGTTTCCCTCATGAAAATTCCACCGGGTGAGTACGTAGGAGCAGCAGAAGGAGCAGTGTGAGTCTGTGTGGCTGCCAAACATCTCACAAAAGTATCTTTCTGCTCTGAAAACTTGGGCATTATCTGTCACTTCTACCGAAATAGCTCCTTGTGAGCTGAAGGTGCTGCTGGGCTCTTTCATCAGGGCTCTGTTCCCTCAGCAGATGTGGAGTTGGGAGATGGTTTTTCTCCCTTTAATTGGTTCAGTAGTGCTCACGTTCAGCTGTACTTTTGTACACTGATCTCTCCTTTAGATGGGTTTTAAATGTGTTCTGGCTCTTGTTGAGTGCTGGCAGAAGGGAAAGAGCTTAAGCTTAAAAAAAACCCCTCTCACTCTCTAAAAAGTGAAAATAGACATTGCCCTGAGTGAGATGCGTTTGAAAATCATCACCTTGTGGGGGTTTGTTGTAACAAATTTGGTCTGTGCAAACTCAGGGGCATGAGTCTGGGTTTTTTTTTTCCCTTTTTGGAAATGTTGAGGGGGAGCAGAAGGAATTTGCAGTAGGCTTTGAAGAGTTGGGGTTTTTTGTTTGCAGGGATGTGGAAAGATTTCAGCTGGAGTGTTTTAAACCATAGTGTGACTTCATTTGTTCATAACTCAATACAAGTCAGTAGAGTGGAACTACCCGGTGAAACACAAATACAAATCCACGACTGTTTGATTTGACTTGTCTTCATCTGTGTTTTGTCCCTGAAGCCTGTTAACTTCTTAGGGCAAGATTAAGGATTTGCAGCATGTCCAGTTGGCGTGGTGATGTGTCAATAAAATCCAACCTCAGTGGTATCAGGCAAGCAGGAGAGCTGAGGCTGAAAACAATGCTGCTGTGTTTTAATGGGAAAATACCTGGATTTTTAGTTTTCTTCTTGCAAGATGTTTCATGATGATGTGATGTTACGTGAGAATTGAGGAGTCCTGGTGGTGACTGCAGCTGCCCATTCCTTCATCTGAGCCTGCAAGAGAACACAAAGTCTCTCTGCTTTGAGAATGCATGGGCTGGATTCAGTCTGTTTAATTCAATGCTCAGAACATCTCTGCAAACCAGTTTGTGTAGGAATTACCATAACTGTCTCCCTGTCAATGAAAATGAAGTTTTGTCAGGGAAGAGTTTTCAACAGGGTGCCACAGGGTGTTGTCAGCCTCATTTCTTGCCTGCACTTCAGCCATAAAACCAAAAACCTATGGAGCCTGGGATTTGTAAAAGAAAGCTGTTGAAAGCAAGCTGATGTTACCCAGGAGTCATCTGAGTGCAGCTCTTCAGAGTTCAAGTGAAGATGGAGCTATATTTGTGTCTCACCATCATGTGGCAACTGATTTTGGGAGTCCTCTAAGGATGAAAATTGAGACCTTCCTACCGTTGAGTCAGGTTTGAAATCCAAAGCCATAATTCCTTCATTAAGAAATCGTTCCAGGATAAATGGAATCATGAATTCCTGGTTTATTTAGGGATTCAAAGGTACAAAATGTTTGCTATGAGCAGCAGCACCAGCAGAGCTGCTACTGCTCTTGCGTAGAGAATATTTAAACAAGCATGAGCCTAATTCTGTGGTTTTATCTCCTGTTTGTTTGTAAACTTTCTGTTTGGGTCTGCTGGGCTGAAGAGTCTTTGAGGCAGCTCTGAAAAAATGTCATTCTTATCTTGGAGGTTCAGCTAGGCTCCAAGAAAAAGGCATTTATTCCAAGTTACCAGGGCTGGGCTCTGTTGTTTTTGTTTCAGACTCTGGCAAGGCGTGTCCCTCCCAGCACGCTGCATTTTGGGGTTGATAGGAGGAGTGGAGCTTCATAGGAGCTCTCCATGTTGATAAGGGCTGACTTCTGCAGGGAAATGCCCATTTTTTGAGGCTTGTGAGCAAGAACTAACATTTCAGGGCAGCACCAACAAACAGAGTCTTTTATGAGCTGTGTGTAGTTGGCTTTGGCGAGAACATACACTTCCCTTATTTGCTGACCCTGCTGAGATGTTGGACTGGATGTAACTAAAAAGGAATTTGGTTTTATTGCTGTGGGGTTGCAGGTTTATTTATATTTTTTTGTTTAATTCCTGTGTAGTTATTTTGGTTTTCAGGGATTCGGTTTGGCATGTGTCTGAGATCTTTATTTTTAGATTAAAGGACAAAATGGAAAACAGATGTTGCTGCTTCAGTCAGGGCTTCTTCAGTTCAGCCTGGGATGGGACAACACCTCTGTGCTGCCTCTCAGCAAGGAGTGCCAGCAAGCAGGAAAGGGAATAACTGCTGTGCTAGTGGGAAACTGACCTCCAGGGTGTTCAACGTTTACTAAATAGTAAAATTGACAAGCCTGGAGAATTTCACAGTGTTTTTCTCACCTTCTATGGGTTTGTTTCAGATGTAAATATTTTAGCACATGGTGTTAAGAGGGAGTGCTTGCAGACAGTTGGAGTGGGAGGTGTTCTTGGTTACTCAAGTCTATGTTAAGAGAGTTGTGCAGCTCTCTCTTCCCTCTGTGACAGTGACAGGACCCAAGAGAATGGCTGGAGCTGTGTCAGGGAGGGTTGGGATGGATAAAAGTTCTTCCCCCAGAGGGTGCTGGGGCACAGAACAGGCTGCCCAGGGCATGGGCGTGGCCCTAAGGGTGCCAGAGCTCCAGAACAACACTCTCAGGGACTGGGAGGGATTTTGGGGTGTCCTGTGCAGGGCCACCAGTTGGACTTGATGATTTTCATGGATCCTTTGCAGTTCAGGGTATTCTATAATTCCACCATGATTTCAATGGGAGGTGTGGATATGATGATGTTTTCCCCTTGAAATTAAAACCCCGCAATGAATTTCTTTTAAAGGCTGGTTTACCTTGCCTTGCCCTGTCCTCCTTCTGTTCCTGGTGCAGCTTCCTCACAGCAGCCACATGTCACCTGCTGGTGTTGCTTTGTCTGCCTTTGGCAGCCTGGCTGTGCAATCCTCCTGCCACTTCTCAGCCTGTCCACGTCCCATTCCATGCTCCAGACAGGTGCAAGTTGCATCTGTTGATGGTTGTGCTGCTGCACCCACGTTTGAAGCTAAACATAGCTGTTCCCTGGCCCTTTGCAGACTGGAGATAGGTATTTTGTGGTTGTTTCAGTCTTTGGCTGGCTAGGGTTTCCCTTCCTGGATTTAAAAACACAAGTGCTGTTGCAGGGAGTTGCTTTCTCTTTGTGTACCCTTCTATAACTATGCTTGTAACTTAATTTAGTCCAGCATTTCATATTTGTTCCTAATAAATGCCAAACTCATCTGTGTTACCTATTCTCCGTTGGTAATGATTTTATTTTTAACCTGTGCTTTAAAAGATAAACTAAACTTCTTTCTCCCTTCTAGGTTTCTATCAACAAACTCATGATGAAGGATCACTGTCTGGCGGCAAATCAGGTCAAAGTGGAGCAGTTATTTGAGGACTCTGGCAACAGAAGGAGCAGCACTCTTCACTCTGCAGGCTTTACTCCAGAAAGATCTCTCCCTTCCCTGACAAAAGAGAAAACCCTGGAGAACCTGGGTGCTAGAGGCAATGGGAGCTCCTTGAAATCACACAAAGCCATCTCCCAAGCTCCAGAGCAAGCTGTCAAACAGTACAAACATCAGCTATCAGCTTATGAGCAGCAGGAGATCTTCAGTTTCTCTGAGATTTACTTTGTGGGGCCGTCGGCCAAGAAGAGGCAGGGGGTGATCGGCGGCCCCAACAACAGCGGCTACGACGACGACCAAGGCAGCTACATCCACGTGCCCCACGACCACCTGGCCTACAGGTATGAGGTGCTCAAAATCATTGGCAAGGGCAGTTTTGGACAGGTTGCTAAAGTCTACGATCACAAACTTCACCAACACCTGGCCTTAAAGATGGTTCGCAACGAGAAGAGGTTCCACCGCCAAGCCGCCGAGGAGATCAGGATCCTGGAGCACCTGAAGAAGCAGGATAAAACAGGCAGCATGAATGTGATCCACATGCTGGAAAGCTTCACCTTTCGGAACCACATCTGCATGACCTTTGAACTGTTGAGTATGAACCTGTATGAGCTGATTAAAAGGAATAAATTTCAGGGCTTCAGCCTCCAGCTGGTTCGGAAGTTCGCTCACTCCATCCTGCAGTGTTTGGACGCCCTTTATCGAAACAAAATCATCCACTGTGACTTGAAGCCAGAAAATATCCTCCTAAAACAGCAAGGGAGGAGTGGAATCAAGGTGATAGATTTTGGGTCCAGCTGTTTCGAGCACCAAAGAGTCTACACATACATCCAGTCCCGGTTTTATCGGGCTCCAGAGGTGATCCTGGGCAGCCGCTACGGGATGCCCATAGACATGTGGAGTTTTGGCTGTATCCTGGTGGAGCTTTTAACTGGCTACCCTCTTTTTCCCGGAGAGGACGAGGCGGACCAACTGGCCTGCATCATGGAACTCCTTGGAATGCCACCTCAGAAGCTTTTGGATCAATCCAAGCGAGCCAAGAACTTCATCAACTCCAAGGGTCAGCCCCGGTACTGCACGGTGCTGACGCAGCCGGACGGGAAGGTGACCCTGGGCGGGGGCCGCACCCGCCGGGGCAAAGTGAGGGGTGCCCCGGGGAACAAGGACTGGGTGACAGCTCTGAAGGGCTGTGACGACCCCTTGTTCACTGGTTTCCTCAAGGAGTGCCTCAGCTGGGATCCTTCTGCACGCATGATCCCCAGCCAGGCCCTGCGGCACCCCTGGATCTGCAAACGGATGCCCAAAGCGGCCGCCTTGGAGAAAAGCTCCGGCAGGAGGATTTCCAGCTATTCAGGGTCCTTCCAAGGAATTTCTAACAAGTTGCCTCCCGTGGGTGCAGTCTCCAGCAAGCTGAGGGGCAGTGTGGCCCCTGAGCCCAGTGGCAGCATCCCTCTGTGTGCTGTGCTCCCCAAACTGGTCAGCTAGTGGGGAGTGGTGGGTTCCCAGGATAACACCCCATGTGTGTGTGTTAACTGTCTGTTCATGCTGCGGGAGGAAATCAAATGCAGAGGGGTTTAATGGATTTCATTTTCGTTAGGGGGCTCAGCCTGGAATATTGGAAGATCAGTCAAAAACGTGCACATTTTAAAGGGCTGATTTTATCCAGTTTTATTCACTCACACCTGGTGCATATTCCACTGCTGAGGGTTCAGCTCAGCTGGGGAGTACAGGGACAGTTTGGCTGATGTGCTGTTTAAAAATACTGGTTTGGAAATCAAACCATTTCATATCATGGCTCAACAGGTTCATTTGCTTAAGGCAGGAAAGGAGCTCGATTTAAACTCCATGTTTTCAGTTATCTCCAGCTGAACTCCTTCTGTTCCAGGGGAAAGTTTTTAAATCTCTTGTCAAAAGCACAAATGCATTAATGTAATGCATTAGGAACTTAACTTGCCAATTGCTTAAGTTTGAAGAATTTTATTTCTCTGCATTGCTTTTTCCCATATCTATCCTGGGATTTTAAAAAATGTGATGGGATGTAGACACCAAAGGAATTTGCTGTTGGAAAAGAAAATACTCAGCTGATAAAATTTCAAAGCAGCGTAGAAATGCCACAAAACACAGGATATAGCTAAATAAAACTACTAATTTCTGTAACACTTGCTATTTCCCCCTAAAAATCTATGGAAAGCTTGTAGGGAAATTTGGGATCAGGCCTGGTCCACCACGAGAATTTGGGATCAGGCCTGGTCCATCACAAGTGGGAGCCAGTTTGTTCAGGTAATAATTGAATTATCTGTTTCTTTGGAGCTCAGATTTCCATCATCAGTTCTGCCAGGTGTGTGTCTTTGTTTTTCCTGTGTTTCTAAAAAAACAAAAATGTTGAACTTCAAGAGCTGGTTTATATCCACGTTTGAGATTCTGGTATTTGCAAAAAAACTATCTCTTTGTGTAGAGTGAATTCCATTGAACTATATGAAGCTCTTTTAATAAAAATGCAAACGTGCCACCCCTGTCAGACAAGTAGAACTTTTTCAGGCCCAGGGCTGTGACTGGAAGATGAGGGAGGGGGGGAAAACACACATTAATAAATGGGAGTGTGCTCTGAAATCTCAATAAAATCTCTGGAAACATAACCAGGAAGGACCGATAAGGTGCAAGAACTGGCGGATCCAAATGGAAATATTTTATGGGAAGAGCTGCTTTGTTTCTAATTGCCTTCCTTCAGGCCTTTGGGTACCTACATTTTCTCATTCTGAACTCCATGAGCTTGTATTTCCTCTTCCTTTATCTCCCCAGAACATGCCAGGGTGGTGTGACCTGTCACAGCCACGGCACAGCTTGTTGGGGTTGTTCCTTTTTGCAGCCTCGTGGCCCGAGTCCATCTCCAAAACCATCTGATCCCTTGCCAGGTGCCTCAACAGGACTTTAAATGCAATTTAAGAGCTTTTATGAACAGCAGGTTTTAAATGTAATGACTTTCTCTGCAGCAGGTTTTGAATGCTAAAGGAAGGAGACTCTCAGTATGCAAACAAGGGAGTCACCAGGGTGATTTTAAATACAAGGTGGGCAAATATTCAGTAGGAGACCCTTCCCCTGAGGAGATGGGTCTGCTCTGGCCCCTCTGGGTCATTACAGCTCTGGGTGGAGGCCTGTAGGAAACCTCAAAAAGACTCAGTCAGAGCTCCAGAGGACTTTAAACTGAGGTTCCCAGGGGCTGAAATGGAAGTTCTCATGTGTGGAGCTTTTCTGAGTTGTTTTGTTTCACAAGTGTCAATTCAATGAGCTTAGAAATGATATTAAAATAACAGTCTGGCCCTTATCCGTGCAGCACCCAGCATGGACAGGCTGTTCATGGGTCACTGACAGCAGCACATGGCTGGTATTTGTTATTTTGCTTGGCTGAGTGAAGTTTTATTTGAATGAAGAACCAGGGAAGTGGATTCTGGAGGGAAGTGGGAGAAGATACCATCGATTTTAGTAGAATCTCTAATAGATTTGGCACATTTTCAGAAGCCAGAAATATTCTTCTTCTTCCTTTTCTGCCCTTTACATTTCTTTTTAACAAAATACACCAGGTGAGCGGGGAGAAAGGAACCTTTCAGGAGCAGTAGCTTGGTAGGAAAGATGCATGGAAAAGGATTTTATATAATCCTTAGGATTATATATCTTAAGGAGAATATATATATATGTATATCTGAAGGAGAATATAAGGTGATGGTGGTGCTGGAGCCTGGCAGAAGGAGCAGTGGTGATGTCCTGGGAGCTGCACAAACAGGGCAGCAAGGTCCTGGTTCAAAACCATTTTATCTATAAAAAGTGTAGAATAATAATGATAATTTGACTTGTGGGAAGAAGTGACTGTGAGGGAACTCCTCCTGGTGCAGCCTCTGGTGCACACTCAGTAATTTTGCTTAAGGCTGGGGCTGTGAAGCTGCAGATAAAGCAATTAACTGGCAAAACTTGTGGCTTTTCATCTAGAAAATGTGTTCAGCATGGCCTGACTGCTCGAGGTGTTTGTTTAAGACTGGCTCTTACTTACTTGGTGCTGCCGTATTTGAAAATCAAATATGTAGTTAAGTGAATTGCTAATTATGTGAGAAGAAGCAGCCTCAGCAGATATTTACTGGGCTGGAAACTTCTTCCTAACCCAGGAAACACAGCTGGGAATATTGGGCTCTTGTTCCCAATCACTAATCCCTAATTGCCTCATAAATCATTTGATTTTGGTGAACTGTTTGATGCAGAATTCCCAAACTGGCAGAGACAATAAGTATCCTCTGAGGAATCATCCCTGCAGACCCTGGACTTGTTGGGTTCCCTGTGAACTGGAGCAGGAGTTGTCCCAGGCACACGTGGGGGGCCCTGGGCTGTGTCACTGTCATTTATCAGGGGTGGTCACAGTCTCGGTGTCTGTGCTGGCCAGATATGGCCAAAGCTCAAAGTCACACTTGTTTTTGGGAAAGCCAAACCCTGGGGGGGTCTGAAATCACCAGAGAGCATCACATCATCACCTGGGCTACTGCTGAGAATGGTGGAAGGAGCCTAAAATCAAAAATGTGTGAAAATAAAGGGCAATTTTTATTTCTGTGGCAGCTTTGCTTTGTTGAGCTGCCAGCCCTGGCACCTCAGTCATGTTCTCCTCAGGAGTTACCACAGAACACATGCAAATAAATCCCTTGTGTTTACAGCAAACCAGGCACTGCATTTCTAAAAGCCACCCAAACTTGTTTTGAAATGTTCTTTATAGTGTTTTACTACCCTGTGAGAGGTGCAAATCACAACTGTTCATTGGCTGCAGTTTCAGCTCTTTGGCTCAGCAATAAAATATCTTTTAAAATATTTTTAAAATATATATAAATCAATGACGATGCATGAGCAACACATCTGAAAGACCCAAACCTAAACCTAAAGATTTTCTGGGTACCACAGGCACCCCTCACTGGTGTGTTTTACCCTCCCAGCCACCTGCAAGGAGAATCTCTGCTTGACCAGTGACCTAAGAATTCACAGCAGATTAACTGGACAGATTTAATACATTTTTTTGTGGAAGAGTAGAGTGATTGCTTACAATCTTTTTTTACCTGTTAGGGTTTTTGTGCAGTTGAAAAGTTCTTAAGCAGTCGCAGAACTTCTTTGCAATGATCATCATCTTCAAAACTACCTCTCAAACAAACACAGGGTCCTTTTTAAAGGGCTACAGGCTGCAGCTCTCCTGTTTGTGGGGTTGTTTTTTTCTTGTTTAATACCAAAAGCTGTCCTGGCTGTGAAACATATATATGATGATCTCAGCAATGTCTTGCTAATCCCAGGCACACAAGCAAAAGGCTGATGCTGCACCCAGAGATCTCTGCTGAAATGATACAAATCCCCTGCCTGCCAAAGTTTAATTCCCTTGTGGAAGTGGAGAGCCGAAATAATATGGAAAGATCTGTGGGACTTGTGTGCAGCACCAGCTGAGACTGAAAACAAACCCTGCTCAGAGACTCTGATGAAAAATCCTGGGGTTTCTGCACATGCTGAATGCTCAGAGCTGTGGGTACCTGGCAGCTTTGGGTGTTTGGACAGTGTGATTTTATATTTGGTGCTATCAGAATCCTGGAATGGCTGAGGCTGGAAAAGCCCTCCAGGATCATCAATTCCAATTCCTGTGCCTGATCCCCATCATCACCTCCAGGGGTGGGCACTCCAAACCTCCCTGGGCCTGGCCGCCCTTTCCATGGGGAAATTCCTGCTGAAATTCCAACCTGAGCCTCCCCTGGCCCAGCCTGAGGCTGTTCCCTCTCCTCCTGTCCCTGTTCCCTGGGATAATCCCAAATCCTCCCTCCTGTCAGGGAGTTGTGCAGAGCCAGAAACTCACAGACACCACTTGATTTTTATTTTTTTTTTAATTAATTTAACAGCAGTTTGTGGAAATAAATACACCTCCTAGATCCCATTAGAGAGGCCTCATGTTCTGAAATGCCACCAATGCCTCTGTAACTCCCCCTGAGCCAGGTAAAATCCTTACCTCCAAAATCTGGATTTTTTTATTCCAAATCAGAGGGTCTGGCAGCTTGTGCTGTCCCAGAGCCCCCACACCCAGCACTCAGGGTTTCACCAGCCTCCATCTGCCTCCTGCTCAGGGGTTCTTGCACATTGCAGATGTTCCAGCTCAGTGTCAGCCTCCTCAGAATCTGCAGCTTTGCCTTTTTATTATGAATATCGTGATGAGGTGTGATAGGGTGGGGAATGTGGGAAACACATTGGAGGTGCATGTGGATATAACTCTTGGAGGAACGTTCTGGAAATCAGTCAGTCTCAAACTATGTATCCAAATGTAACGAGCAGATTTCTTGGAAGTTGTACCTTGGGTCATTTTTAAAAGAAAATAAACGCATTGTTTTCTTTAGATGTCGAGTGTGCAGATTCCTAAAGGTCCTTGATTAAGATGAAAAAGCAAAAGTATTAATTATTTCCAGCTGGTGGAACTTACCTTGTGCTGGCAGACACCACCTCCCGTGGCATCTGCCCAGAGAGGAGGGAAGATTGTCACTGGGGGAGTGGGAGGTTTCTGTGTCTGTGCTAAACGTGCTGAAGCTCTGCTCTGACAAATGTTCCTCTCGTTAACAGTGCTGTAATTAGAACACACCAGAGTTTTGCCATGACATTCTTCAGTTGTCACTTTCTTATTCAGCCCACTAGAGAGCTTTTTAAAGCCCAGAATCCTGCTTATCCCCAGGCTGAAAGGAGAAATCCAGTAATAGCCACTTAGGGAAGATTTGCTTTTATTAGAAACCTATAAATGGGGGACTTACTGTACACAAGTGGATATTGGGATGGTTTGAAGATGAAATCATGCTCCAATAAAAGGTCTCCAGCTACAACCTGGGTGATTAAACCATGTGTGTTACAAACACACCGTGTGTGCAGTCAACACAGTGAATTTTCACCTTGTTTTAATATGGGTGAATGGAAAATAACTGATTTTTTTTAAAGTTTGCAAGCTGAAAACAGTAAAAAAAAAAAATATAGAGAGATTTAGATTTCTTTATTTGTGGTGTATATAAATATGAGTAACTCTGAGTTCAGCCTGCCATGAGTCCATGGGACACTCTCTGAGTGACATTTTCTCAAGCACAGCACCTTAGATTAAAAAAAAAATCAGTTTATCTGCCCTGCTGTAATGCTTGTTGATATAACATGGTAAGGGATTGTCTCCTGAATTCTGCTGTCTGGGATACCCTGGCTGCTGTGAGGGGAAAGAATGTTTGGTGCCAGTGGAGGGACTGGGGAATCCAACAGCAAAGCTGAGCCCGTGTCCTTCTGCCTGGCAAAATCATGCTGAGGGATGTTGGTAAAAACCTGAATCTGCACAAAAATGGGGAGCAGCAACCTGGAGTTTGTTACTCCTGTGGTGTGTTCCAATTATTACTAATTATTGTAGTGACAGGACAAGAGGGAAAAGCTTCAAATTGGGAGGGAGAAGGGTTAGATTGGATATTAGGGAAAAATCCTTCACTGGGGGTGGGGAGGCCCTGGCACAGCTGGGGCTGCCCCTGGATCCCTGGAAATATCCAAGGCCAGGTTGGATGGAGCTTGGAGCAGCCTGGGATAGCGAAATGTGTCCCTGCCCACGAGAATTTTGCCCCTAAATTACGTTTTCTTCAGGCAGGGTTGGGAGTGCTGGTGCTGGGATGATTCATCTGCTGGGTTTTGTTAAGCTCAGCTCCTCGTGGCACAGGAGAGGAGGGAGCGGCGGCAGCTCCTGGTTTGTTTTCTTTCCTCTTGTCAAATTACCTTAACGAGCTTTGCAAACACTTTTTTTTTTTTTTTTTTTTTTTTTTTTTTTTTTTTTTTTTTTTGGGACAGCCACGTGCACAGATGCTCAGAAACGCCTTTCCCTCTGGAAGGGAAACCCAAACTCCACTCGGGTTTTGGGTGTAAAACCCAGGAATAAACGCATATTCTTGACCGGGTGTTTTTTTTTTTTTTCCTGTCTCCGCAGAGTTTATAGGGGAATGATAACTGTGATTTTCCCGGGTGCAGATGTGGACAGCCGTGCCCTGAGACATCTGGGGAAAGCTGAACTTACAAGGAATGGCACAGGAGGGTTTGGGATGTGGCCGTGGGGATCGTTGGCACGAGCAGCTTTTCCCCCCTCCCCTCCTCTTGCAGACAGGAGGATTTGAATAATTTTTCCTTAAGTGTGCTCCGGCTTGTTTCCTTTGAAAGGGAAATCCAATCTTCACTTGGATTTGGGGTGTAAAACCCAGGAATAAACTCATACTCTTGACCCTATTTTTTCCCTGTGGTCCCATCCCTCTCTCCCCCAAAGTTTACAGGGGAATGATAACTGTGATTTTCCCGGGTGCAGATGTGGACAGCCGTGCCCTGAGACATCTGGGGAAAGCTGAACTTATAAGGAATGGCACAGGAGGGTTTGGGATGTGGCCGTGGGGATCGTTGGCACGAGCAGCTTTTCCCCCCCTCCTCCTCCTCTTGCAGACAGGGGGATTTAAATAATCGCTCCTTAAGTGTGCTCCGGCTTGTTTCCTTTGTCTGCGGGGCTGGAATAGCTGCCCGAATTAAGTCTGGCCATTCTTAAACGCTGAGAGGAGCTTTCTAAAGGCGAGGCAGAGGCAGCCCCAGCCCCTGGCAGAGCAGCGGAGCCATGTAAGGGTTTGCACTCCTCCTCCCGCCGGCTCGGGAGCTCTGGAATTCTGGAATTCTGGAATTCTGGAATTCGGCTTTACAAGCCCGGCGGCATCGCCGGGGATTGTTTTGCTGGGCTGGTGGGATGGAGGTAGGAAGGCCGAGCCCGTGATGACAATAATTAAATGTAATTAAGCATAGCCGAGAAGGGATTGAGAGCAATAAAGCACATTCCTGATTAGCCCACGGAAGGAACTGTTGGAGGAACGGGTGACACAAACCGGGCTGGGTTTAACAGGAATTTGTTACCAGGTTTTATTGCAGTGGGAGAACACCTCACCTGCGGTGTGTTGGGGAGGAGGGATGTGAGCAAGGGGCTCTGCAGAGGAGAAATGACACAGCCAGGTCTTGCCCTCGGTGGATTTTTGGCTGTGAGGACGTGGGAATGCAAGAACTCGTAACCAAGAAGCTGCTGGGAGAGTGGAGTTCAGCTGCCTTGGTCTTCAAGGGCTTTGTGGTGGGCACCCATGTGAGGATGAGCTTGTAGTGATGCATTAAGTTTGAGCTTTCTTGTGTTTCAGATTCTGTGCTGCCCAGGGGTGCAGTTCTGAGCTCACATTCAGTGCTATAAGCTCTCTTCACAGGCAAGGTAGAGAAAACAAATCCTTTTCCTGTTGAAGACCAAGTACAACTTTCAGGCCCAAAAGCACAAAGGGTGGCTGGAGGGAGGAACAAGAAGGATGGGACCTCACAACCTGGGCCTGGAATTGGACAATTAAACCCCAATATGCAAATGGACCAAAACTTATAAAAGTATGAGACCTCGTGGCTGGTGAGCCATTTTGTGACCATTTTGTGTCCATTTCCTGACCATTTTGGCTCTACCTTGGGTGCAGCCCTGGCCAGGCTCTTGTCCTGCCCAAGGTGTACCCTAAAAGCCTTTTAATAAATATTTGCTTTATTCTCTAGCTCTGTCCAGTCTCTGTTCCAGCTCAGCCTTCCCAAGGCATCAGTTGGGCAGGGAAAAGAGTTGGAAAAATGATTTCCACTCTGCCACACTCGGCAGAACACCCAGAGCTCGTTCAAAGTGGGTGAAAAAATGAGGAGAGGACAAAAGAAGGATTTTACTTCATCCTGTGCAAGGTCCTTTGCCATGTCCTGCCCTGCCCAGGGCAGTGCCACCTCCCTGTGTGCCCATCCTGTGCCCTGCCACTGCCACAGCCCCCAGTGACAGCAGCACCGACCACAGGAGCTGCCAGGCTCTCCAGCAGGTGCTAATGATGGATGGCATAAATGGAATTATACTGGAGGTGTGAGCAGACAGCTGTAAAGTCATCAACCAGGAAAGGTCGTGCAAGTAATTCACACCAGAACTCCTCTGCTCCCAAAGCCACCAGCACGAATGAATTCAGGCAGGCAAGCAGAGAGGGATGATTTTATTTGGCTGAGGCTGACTCTCTGAGACAGGAGCTGTAGATCCCCCGTGGATCCCCTGCACAAATCCCTTCGGTGCTGTTTTCCCTGTGTGGAGCTCAGCCCCTGGCATGGTTTGGTGTGGATGCTGTTGGCTCCTGTGTGACCCAGGACAGAAAGGGGCTGGAGCTGGGCAGCTCCTGCAGCTCCTCAGACTTCTGAAGGAGCCTGGAGAAATGTGCTGCCCACCTTTTTATGCTCTGTTTCTTCTTTAGATGAGATCAAAGTGGAAACAATGAGGGTGCTTTAAGACGATTTTCCTCCTTGCTGGACGTGCCCCACAGCACCTCACAACCTCCACAATGGCACCCTGGGCACTGGGAGGGGGGAACTGTGTTCTCCAACACTTTGCAGACATTTGCAGCCTGCTGATCTTCAAAAATGCCCTTTTAACGTGGTGATCTTCAAAAAATGCCCATTTAACTTGTGGGGCTCAGGGAGCAGGAGGCTGGACACGCTGGTTGCTGGGGGAGCTGGGGGTGTGTGTGCTCACAGGGGACGAGGACAGGGAAGCTGCTGGTTATTTTGAGAGGTGAAAGAGGGGAGCAAACAGCCCAGCTTTCATTTTCCAGCCAGCTGGTGCTGATTCAGGAGGTTTCAGCAGTGCCAGTTGTGTGGAGCTGAGCTGACGAGGCCTTGGTGGCACGGCAGTGTTTTCACCTCCCTCCTCATCTCATTCCTCACTCAGGGGGCCCTGGCTGAGCTCTCAGGAGGAGTAATAAAGGTGACAGGAGAGGTAAGGGAGAGTCAGAACCTCCCAGCTGGATTTTCTTCCTCTTTTCCCCTGTCTAATGGATCACATGCTTTCCTATAACTATTTCCAGGCCCCTCTTCAGCACTTGCAGGACTAAGCGTGGTCCTTTGACACATCCCCATGTGATGGGAGTGACACAAACCCTTTCTAAATATTCTTTGATGATTTTTTTTCCCCCTATTAAACTAAACCCAGAGCTTCATGCATCACCCACACTGCTGGGTCTAGTTACACACCGTGGAGAAATTGGCCTTTATGAGCTGCTTTCACAGGTTTTGTTTTTGTTCCATGACCCTTCCTGGCAGCATTACAGAAAGATGTTTTACCTTCCCACAGGGCCACGGTGAATGCAGCTTTTGGTGGGCCCAATTTCAGTCCTTTCCCTGTCTCCAGCCTCCCTGATGCCATCTGCAGAGCTCTTCCCACATGGCACTGCCAGGGGATTAAGTGCCCAGGGCTGGCAAGGGTGGGAGGTGGGAGCTTTGTCACTGCTCTGTCCCAGCCCCGGGGTGACCTTGTGCTTTGCCCTGTGCTTGCAGGAAGGTTATTTTATATAGAACTGCTTTGCACACTTTAATCAGCTCATCTTCCCTGTTTTCTGTCTGCTGGCCTTGGAGCTTGTCCTGTCCTCCTGGGGTTTGTGGGCATAACCTGAATAGTCCTGAACAAGCCCAAATAATTCCCAGCTCCCTTTCCCCTTTCCAGGAACACCTGGAAAGGGTCTAGAACAGTGATGTCTCCCAAATATTGGGATACACCTGGTTCCAGCCTGTCCCTGCGTCCTGCTGGCTCTGCTCTATCACTTTGATTTTTCAGCCTTCAGAAATGTTTTACATTTCTACTGGAACTCTCTCAGGCATTGAAAAATAAAGACTGATGTTTGGTAAATAATACATTCCTTTCCAGGGGCAAGGACAAATTGATGGACTTCTTGGTTTGACCAGTGGGGTCAGAGAGGTGTCAACCTCATCCCCCAGTCGCTGGTCAAAGTCCAAACCCTATTTAAACCCTGAATCCAAAAATAAATTTCTTCTTCTTTCTCATTTCACAGCCTGATGGGTGAATGTGGTTCTTTTATGTCCTCTGGTGACACTGTTCTGTGCTGCAGCCAGCATTTCTCCACCCACCCCAGCACCCCAAAGCCTGTGGCATGTGAGAGGGCAATGAAGATGCTGCTGGGAGTCCCAGACCTCCATGGAGACATCCTGCTGCCACTTGCAGCCTGTGGGTGCTCTGGGGAGCTGCTCACATCCCGAGCAAAATCCTCTTTACAACAAATCTCTCCCACCCGAAGAAACAAGTATTTCTGCCCTCCCAAAACAAACAAACAAAAGAACCACAAAAAAACCCCCACAAAAACCACAAAAACAAACAAACAAAACCCCCAAACAAACAAAAAAACCCACCAAAAAAAACCCCACCAA
>JANPWX010000651.1:2975354-2996795 GCA_024734555.1 Trochalopteron elliotii | reverse complement strand
CCCCCGAGCCCCCGGCCCTGCCTCCATCGGAGCACGGACAGCCCCGCAGGCAGTGCCCGGGAATGGCAGAGGAGCCGTGGGGAGCCCCGGGCAGGGCTGCCCGCCCGGCTCTCCCGGGCCTGGGGCCATCCAGGGTGGGAGGGCCTCGCTCTGTGCCGCGCTCTCCCCACAGAACGGACCTCCCAGGGAGCACCCGGCTCCTGCCACTGCCTCGTGAACGCTCAGCGGGATTTGGGGAACCGAACTTGCTAGGGAGAGAAACAATTCATAGGAGACTTGTTCAGGCCTTTTAAAAGATTAACTGAGAAACAGCTTAAAATCCCAGGCTAAATCGTGTGTTTTAATGTGTGTTTTCCTTGAAGACGCTTTGTTTGCAACTCCCAGTGGTGCCAGGCCGTGTCCCAGCAAAGCCAGGCATTTTTACATCCTCAGGATGATGTGCTCTTGTGGTCCTGGTGGTGAACCAGAGAGAAAAGCCAAATTTGATAGACTAAACTTGAGTGCAGGAGAGGGATGGCTCCGCAGAGGGCCTGGGGACCTGTGGTGGCAGCCAGTGGCCGGGCACTGGACACAGCAGGAAGACCCCAGACTATCTCACTAGTGCTGGGAGGGTATAAAAGCCCAGGGGCTCTTTGTCCCCCAGAGGCACCAGCTCAAGCTGCTACTGTTCCACCAGGATAAAACTGTTTTAAGGATCCAGTGGTCTCACACTCTGCTATGGAGTACATTCCACATTTCCAGTCTTTTAGGCATCTGGGAGCTTTTGATTTTGCTTTGCACCCAAGATAAACCCCCCAAAGTGCATGAATGTCACCCTAATCTTTTTCAGCCTTCTGATGTTTGCATTTTTGTAGTGGAGTTTCTCACATATTTTCATGTAAACAAAAGTATTATTGTAAACTGTTCTTGTTTATCATTCCTCTATGGAGGAAGGACAACTGATGGACTTCTAGTTTGACCAGTGTGGTGGGAGAGGTGTCAACCTCATTGTCCAATCCCTGGTCATTGTCCAAAATCTATATAAATCGAAGTAAGAAAATAAACTTCCCTCTTTTTGCCCTGATGACCTGACATGTGCATGTCATTCATTTTTTGTCCTATAGCAACACATGAATAACTCCTTTTATTTTCAGCTGATTTTTACACTGTTCTGTTCACTCTGCTACCTTGTCCTCACCTTTCCAAAATTCCTGTGCCCATTCAAGCCCAGCCTGGGATGGTGCACGCACTTTGTTTAGTTCTCTAGTAATTTATCCACCGTGTGGACCACACCCATTTAAATGTTGTAAAAGCCTGACTCTGGGCTGCGGGATGTGAATCATGCTGTGCTGAGTGAGATGGCAGAGCACCAGAGCAGGCACTGAAGAAGGGGGTATTCGGTAGATTAGAAGATGATATTTGTTTTAGCCTGACTGCTACTGCTAACACAGAACTGCCTGTTGTGTTGCCTTGCCTCTTTGCAAAGCTGGACTTGTGTTTGTGATTCACATGTGATATTTTTCTTTCAAGTGTGCCTATTTTAGGATGATTCTGCCAAAGTAACTGTTTTAATTTGAATTTGATGCAAAATCATCCAACAGTTGGGGCATGTAAAAATTACCTGTATTTCAAACTGGTCTATTTTTAACTCTAAATGTTAGTCATTTACAGAAACGAATAAAAATATTTCAGAAAAGGATAGATTCTTGTTTAACTACTTAAATCTATCAAACTGGATGAACTGCTCATTCTGCAAACTGCCATTCCAGTCCAGATCCTAAGGCTGCAATCCAAAACTGTGTTAGGGTAATGACCCAGCTGTTTCTGTTTTATTAGATAAAAATGCCCTCTGCAAAGTGTATTACAGCTAGTTTTTGATTAATGTTTTTTAGCATTATTATATCACACTTCTTTATGTAAGTATCTGCTGGATGTAAGTATGGACAGAATCATATCCTTATGAAGACTTCATGATGAAGTTTTTTTTCACTTAAGACCAATAAAAGTTTAGCTAATAAAGTAAAATTTTATTCTTATTCAAAGCATTTAAAATGCCTCAATCAATTTTCTCTTAAAAACAGTTTTAAGCTTTCTCGGCCAAAAAAGTCTAAAATTAGGGTTTGATGACTACTGCTGAACATAGTGAATTTCTCTATTGCAACTCCTTCTAGAAACACTTTGGTTACAATTATTTAAGAGATCTGAAGGAAAATATTGTCAGCTGTCAATAACAGATCTCAAGATCTGTCAATCTGTCCATTATTACTGTTGGTCTTACTTCAAAATTTCTGAAAGGAAAAGCAGTTTCACAGGTTCAGTCAACATTTATTTTCTGCAAAGTGAAATCAAATATCATTAATGTAAACATATGTAATGCATAAATATTAACTCAATCCATTAAACCTTTGGGAATCATGGCACTGAACTTATGGCAATCATGTAACTTGAAAATAATGTTTCTTGCCAACAACAGAGCTTTCTAAATCAATAAACACATCTGAGAACAGGAGAACCCTTCACAATATAAAAGAACAGTATTTGAAACCAAATGCTACAGAGAATGGTCACATGGAGCTGTTCTTTAAAACTATGTAGACTGAACAACTGCCACTAAAACTCCCTCTAAAAAAATAAAATTATTTGTTAATAACTTCTATTACCTAAAGTTAGGTAGATCATGCCAGGTAGCACAAAATACAGTAGCTGGAAAATGCAAAATAATTTGGTAGGCCCATCTAATGCTTCGGCAGAGCTGCGTAGAAATCAAGAAGAATTCTCTGTTCCTTCCTTAATCCTTTTCCTTTTTTCTTCCAGTGCTTGTTTAAATACAGTTTTCAAGGTATTGTAAACATATGGCCCATCCTCAGAATCAAAGCTTGTCTAATAAAAGAGAGAAGTTTTAGTTCAGTTGTTAAAGAGATGCCATACACCAAAATGCAAAGTAGATGGACAACATTAAAATAAAAAAAGCTTTGAGACTTATCAAAGATATGTTTTTGATGGAGTGCTTAATGCTAAGTGTTTTCAGTTTTATGCTGACTAGACATTAAAATGAAGCAGAAGAAGGAGAAATGTGGAGATTGTTTTAACAGGCAGATTTACAAGACATGAGGAAGCAGCACAGTGAACATTCTGTTCAAGCTCAGATTTCATTGGCTGAATCTGAGAAGAAACCTCAGCAACAGCTTCACCTGTCACTGCCACTGAATAAGCCCAAAGCAGAAATTAGTTATTCACATCCTGTGGTACAGGCCTGGAACTGAGCTGACTTGCAGTGTAATTTCAGAAAATGGTTTAATCTGATGGGAAAACTTCACATGATACAGAATCTACCAAAGACTTTGGTAAGCTATTCCCAGTGATTAGTCAGTGTCACCCTTTAAAATGAGCTTTCCCCTAATTTGAAAATGTCCATGAACTGGCAGTGGTCCAGAAAGAGAAAAATGAGACTCCAGGATTAAGGTTGTAGTGGCAGAATTTAATTTTGTTGAGAATATTTCCAACCCTTTATGTATGTGATTATTAGAAAATGTAAACTCTAAAATAAATAAGCTTCACACTGAAGTGTGAAGGAATTACTGTAGCCTTTCTCAGAGAGGCCTCCCTCTGTTCATTGCTTCACCCTTCATGATTTAAACCAAGTAAATACAATATTATGGACAGTTATTTGGGATTACTTGCCTTGGTGAAAGCTTCAATAGCACGAGCAAGTAAGGCCTCCTCCACATCAGCTGGCAGCACCTGCAGGTTCACCACACAGTGTAAGATACAAAGGATGGTCTGACACTGCTCCTGGTGGGGAAAAGGAACAGCAGCTCATTAGAAGAAATATTTCCATGAAAAGCAGTTTAGCACTCGGATTTTCTTATCAGCTGTTTAAACACCACATTGTGCCTTCCTGTGCTGAAACCTTCATGTGCAGGAGTTGGTGGGGACTTCCCACCAGCCTAAAGAGCCTCTGCATAATTATTTCAGTCACCGTGGGAAAACTCTTCTCCTGAGTGCCACAAAGTACTCTGAGAATTCTTCAGAATTTCTGGGAATTTCCAGATCCCCTCCACAAACAGTAGCCTTGAGATTGGATCTTTTCAGCCCAAAATGCTGTGCATGTTCAGGGCTCTTTTCCCCATCTTGCACCTCTCTCTGTCCTTCCAAGTCTCCATCACCACTGGAAGCTGGCAGAGGGACACTTGAGCAGTGCTTGCAAGGAGGAAGGCAGGGAGGAACAGATCTCTGTGGCTGCTCCTTCCCATCCCTTTTCCAGGTTAATGAAGGGGCTGGAGCATCTGTCACACCAGCAGCCTGCTCTAGGTAACTCTGTTTAGAGCAAGACACTTGGACTAGAAGATATCCAGAGATACCCAGACAGCTCACACAATTTGATGCAGAATGAATTCTCATTCTGATTTGGAAAAAGACTGAAGTGGCTTTTTTAAAGTGCAATTCCCTTGCCTAAAGTTAAAGAATGAATTGTCAGATCCAATATGTACCTTTCTCAGCAAGTACAGTGCATCCTGGGATTCTGTGCAATTTTTTGCCAGCATGTCAATGTCATCTTTGGATAAAATAGGTTCTTTCAGCTGCTCTATCCATGACCACATCAAGCTGCAGAGGATAAAAGGATCTCTCTCGGTGCAGATTTTGTCCCAAGCTCCATCTCGAGAATTCAGTTCTTTCTTAAAACAAAACAAAACAAAATGCATCATCTATTTACCTTTGCCAACATTCTCTGTGATTGTACCAGCATTTGGCTGCTTATGTTCCAACAAAAAAAGACTTAAGAGTTATCAAAAAAATTTGTATTTTTTGCCAGAGTATCAACACTAATCAGCAGTAATACAAGTGAGTCTTTAAAACAGAGGGATGACAGTAGCAGTGCAGCTGAGAACCTCCCAATACTCCACTGGAATATATAAACCAGCTTTGCATTCCAACTCCAAAGCAGATGTTGCCAAGAGGATTTGGGTTTGATGATAAGCAATTAAGTTTCTACTAAATTCTTTTTCTTTTACTCATGAATCCGCTGATTAGTTCTGAGAAAGCACTGATGAAAACCAACTCAAACTCTTAAAATCTGTACTACTTCTGTGCCACCAGCAGCCCCGTTACAACCACAGATAATGGCATCCATGGCCCCCAGTTAGGAAACTGAACATAACCAGAACCTCCACCCTCCTGCTAGAGACCAGAATGTGTAGGTGCATATTGCCAGCCTGTGAGAGAACTGACCCCAGACCTCATATAAACTCCTATCCCAATGTGCCATTTCAAAGCTCCACGTGGCATTTTTGCCATTCCAGGGATTCACTGAGGTGAAATATGCAGAGCCCATAGCATGGAATTGAGTTAAAAATTACCTGCCACATTTCTACTTTCTGCTTCACTTCATCCTCTCCCAGAAATTCATTTATATCTGCAAGTGCTTTGGCTGCCAAAACTCTTCGGGCTTCCAAACTTAATTCTGACTGCAGAACAATGTGTGGAATTGTCTCTGACATCTCTCTGCTGGCCTGGCTTTCATATCCAATGGAAAAGCTCACTTTGGAAGAGGAAGAAGAAGAGTCAGAGTCCTCAGAGAGATAGACCCTCCTGCCATATATATTGGTCTTGTACTCCTTCCTATGGGCAGTCTCGTTGGCAAAGCTGTGCCTCGGCACCCCGGGTTCCTTGGCATTGTGGATGGATGCAAGGCCTGAAGAAAAGGTCCTGCTGCGTTGTACTTCTTTGGCAGAGTTCCTTCTGTGATAGGAGCCATCCCTTCGTCCATCCAAACTGAATCTCCCCTGACTCCAGAACGTGCACGTGTTATGCACCAATGCTTCTTTGTTCAACTCCAGCTGTGGCTTTGCCTCACCTGTGGCAGAACATTCCTCCCCACTGTTCTGCTTGGGTTTGTTGTTCACTAAGATCTGAGCAGGCACTGTCCAGGCAGTGTCATCCTGTTCCAAAAGAAACTCAGTTCTCCTTAGGTCTGACTCACTGTAGCTCAGACGCCTTCTCAGATGAGTAAGAGGCTGAAGGCATTCGACATTCCTCCTTTTGCAGAAAGAATCACACTCGTGTCCCAGGGAGCAGTGCGAGTCCTGGGTGTCGAGAGCAGAGGAGTGCGCGTGGGACGAGTCGGACGCGTCGCTGTCGTGCCTGGCCAGCTCCAGCTCCCGCTCCAGCTCCGTGGGTGCCAGCTGGGACACGGTCTCCTCAATCTCAGCCGACAGGTCTGGGATGTCCAGCAGCTCTGCCTCCACCACCTGCCTGTTCTCAGCCAGGTCCAGCAGCAGCTTGCACACCAGGTGGATGAGCTTTGGCACGTGTTTGAGGTGGCGGCTCTCGTAGCCGTGCAGCAGGTGCCTCTGGCGGGTCAGGTACTGGGACAGGGTGACGGCGTGTGCCCGGGGCTCGCAGCAAGCAAACACGTTGCGCAGGGGCACCAGGAACTGGGAGAACTCCCTGACACACAGCAGCTGCCCCCGGGTCTGGATGGAGTTGGGCCTTTTGGCTCTCACAAACAGAATCGCTTGGTCAGCGCTCATTCTGGTGGCAAAAACCAAGTAGCAAGCTATTAGAACACCTGGAAAATGCAAAGACAGGATTAGTCAAGGAGCTGTTGGACTAAAACAAATACTCAGTGGGAATATGGGATAGAAATTAATGTAGGTGAAGACACAGTGTCCTCTATTATGTGATGCTGGTACTTTAATGTAATTGCCTGTGAAGAGGCACAAGACAGTGAAGCCCTGCTCACTGCACTGCAGTGGGAGCTCCCCACAGCCTCTCCAGGAGTTCCACCATTCACAGACATGGCAGCAATGAGGGGGGCTTCTATGGGAAGAGCACAACCAAAAAAGACTTTAAAGAAGCAAATGAAACTTTAGGTGCTCCACCAAATCTATCTGATCCACCAGTGAGTGGCAGGTTTATGATGTGTTATAAATACTGGGCAATGAAAGTGTACCAGGGGATTTTTTCCCCTCCAAAAGCAGCTGTCACATTTGAATGTGATGGAACAATTACACAGATTAAAAACTTCTCTAACCTCTAACACGTCTTTGGCTTTAATATACTAAAACTGATCTTCTCTAGCCATTGAAGTCATTTGGACAAAGTAATTTAGCACTTCTAACCATTTTATAGAGGTCCATCTTGCAATTGAAGAGAATTAATTCTATGAATAACCCAGTTATTACTGGTTCATAACCAGAGCTGGTTGGAGTTTCTAGAGGAACCCTGGTGCTGCTCCTGCACAGGGCACATACCTGTCCTCCCCAGTCCTGCATGGCAGTGAACAGCCACCCTCCCCTCCTGCAGGGCAAAGGACATCACCTTCACCATGTCAAGGATAGTCGTGAGAGATGCCACTCCATAATCCTTCCATCCAAAATTATAAAAATAAACTGAAATAAAAAGAGAGACGGTGATTTTCTGCCACACCAAATGTGAAAGGTGTAGTACTATTTGCAGAGGAGAGATTACTAATAAGAAATTATAGTACTAAAACTGCATAATGGAGCTTAAAATCTGACTACATCTTGTTTGCAAGAGATTATTTTCCCATTTCAGTGTATGCTGCTATTGAAACTTGATAGATACACAAAGCTAGCAAAGATTTGTCAAACTCAAGTTCAGCTAGAATGTAAAAGGTGCAACAAAACAGTGATTCATGCAAAATTACTCAGCTATATATAGAAAGAGGGCAATTTTTTTCTTTTCAGAAATAAAAGCACTTCTTCAGTCAGCAGCTGCTCCTTACAGAGAGGCACTTTCTCTCTTCTGATGATAACATGAAAATACAACAACACTGTCAGGAGCAGTGTCCTCACATGAAATAACCTTTTATAGTCTACGTAAGAAAACATGAGTGTACTAGAATTTGTCACGTTTGTCAGATATTTGTGAATGCAGAAGAAAAAGGGAACTGTTGTCCTTCCTTTAGAAACACCTGAATGCAAACCCTTCACCTCTCTCTGCATAACACACAATCTTCAATAATGTGTTATTTGCTCTTCATTGTATTTGCCAGGTTTCACAATGTTTCACACTGCACATTTGTGCAATGTTTCCTACACAGCTGCATTTAACTCACAGGAATTCAAGTAAAAATGTCCTTAAATGCCAAAGTCAATAATTAATGAGGAACAGCAGCAGGAGGAACTTACTGCCAGCCTCCATAAAGGCTTCAGGAAGGTAGGTGAAGCCACTCTCCTGCTCCAGGGGGTTCCCACAGCTCGCGTGCTCCCCAGGACGCTGAAGGTTAATTATGGTTTTTATGCCACATCTTAAGGAAGGAATAGATGAGTCAAAGGATTACAGGCAGCCAAAATCTCATTATCCCTTATTTTCTGAAACACACATTTATTCTTAGTGGGGAATAAATCTTTACCTGTAGAGCGTTAAAATGAAAGGATCTTTATCAACAATCCAAATCTACGTTGAAAGAGAAAATGGATCAGGAATTACACCAGTAATACTTACAATAGATAATGACTAAATTTGTTACCTTTCAAACTGCTCAATAATGTTGTACTTTTCAATTAATTCTGTTGAGGGTCGAGCCATTGCCAGGATGTTATCTGTTATCCTGAGAAATTAGAAAAGTAAATAATAATGTTATCATGAATAATTTCCTGGGTATGAGTCTTCCAAAATAAGAATACTGTTATATTCAAGAGAGAAATACCTTGGTGATTAATTGGAAATGACTTTTAAAAATTCTACTATGTCATAGTATTAGTGATAAATCTTACTAAACAGATACAGATAGAACATTATCAAAAGACAATTACTGGAACTGCTTAAATTCCAGAATGTAAGTAAAAATTCCTTTGAATAGAAATCTGGACCCTGTTGGTCCCTTTAAGGTTTGTAAATGCTGTTAAAGCATTTGCTGTTAGAAAAAAAAACAGTAAGAATGTCAAGACACATTTCATGTGACTCTTGCTGCATATGAACATCCTTCTGAACACATGCCCACATTATTTCATCTGCAGGAAATGCTTTTACTTTTCAATTCTATTATTAACATGTTTAATTAATTTGCATCCTAATCCTTAGTAGCCCAGAACAGCTTTTTTTTTTTTTTTATAATTCATGACAGACAGGTATTTATTCTTCTGGATCTGAACCAAACTCACTGTAAGTCAACATTAACCTTTCATCATCTTTCCTGGGCTGCGTATGACAGCCTTTACGTCAGGTTCTAATTGCAGATCAAATTGTCATTGTGTTTTACACTGAGCAGCTGGTTTTTGCAAGCCCAGCCGTTGTGCAGAGTGGAGCTGCTCACCAGGAGGAGTAGAGGCCCGTGATGGCCTGCTCGTGCGGGGCCCAGCGCGCAGGGTTCTCGTACTTGCAGGCGCGGCCGCCGCAGGCCACGGAGCACTGCACGTGCCCAGGGATGACGTGGCGCAGCCGCTCGCCCACCTTCGTGTACTTGGCCGTGGGGCGCCTCGAGCTTCCTGCAGAGACACAGGAACAGGGAGCCAGTCAGCCACCAGCTCCCTGACAGAGCACCTCAGCCCCACGGCCACCTCAGCCCCACGGCCAGCTCACTGACACACACCACCTCAGCCCCATGGCCAGCTCAGTGACAAATGCCACCTCAGCCCTATGGCCAGCTCACTGACACCACTTCAGCTCCACAGCCACCTCAGCCCCATGGCCAGCTAGCCCCGTGGCCACCAGTTCACTGACAGACACCACCTCAGCCCCATGACCAGCTCACTGACACCATCACAACGTGCAGGATGTGTTTCACGCTCCTCATTCAAGTTAGGAGTCTGAGGGGAAAAAATTGTTTGCATTACTGCCAGGTGTTTTTTCTGATGAAGTTAGAGGTGAGTGACATCCTTTGCAGCTGAAAAAAAGTCACATTCCTTTTCAACCTGAAATCCAAAACAGTTAACTATATCCTTGGTGCGTGCATGAATATGTGCTTCTATTTTGCCTGTTGTTTATAATGAAGCTGTTAGAGTAAAAAGCATGTTTTAACATCTGGATAAGGAATCAGTGAGCAAAATATAAAATACAAAACAGGAAGAAAATTAACCCCCACTATTTTATCCACACATAAAAAATACAGTTAACAGAACAAAAGTATAGCAATACCGAGAAAATACCCAGAACTGCCAACGGTCTCAATGAAAAGTACTTTACTTTTTTTCTCAGGAAAAGTTGCATCCAGCTCCTCGGGGCTGAGCGACGACAGAGCCACCATGACCCGGTGCGTGGACGAGGAGAGCCGCTCCACCACGGAGCTGCGGCGGCGCTGGCTGAGGCGGAGAAGGGGATCGGAGGAGGAATGCCTCCGCCCCTGGAAGAAATGGCTAAAGATGCTGACGGCCGAGCGCCGGCGGGGGGAAGGCTGCATGGCTGCGCGG
The DNA here is from genome assembly GCA_024734555.1 of Trochalopteron elliotii. NCBI lineage: Eukaryota > Metazoa > Chordata > Aves > Passeriformes > Leiothrichidae > Trochalopteron > Trochalopteron elliotii. The sequence goes on along the minus strand of JANPWX010000651.1, from coordinate 2,986,443 downwards.
CCCCAGCTCCGCTCTGAGCGCAGGGGAAGTTGCTCAGCGCTGAAGTTGCGGGAGCGGAGCGGAGCATCCCCGAGCGCGCTCGGCAGCTGGTCCCCGGGGCTGAGCTGTCGCCATGGAAACGGGGGATGCAGGCGCTGCTGCCAGCCAGCCCCGGGCTGCTCCTTTCCACAGGGATTGCGTCTGCTCGGGACAAACTGTTCCACCGCTTGATGAAAATAGTTGCATGGCAAGTAGGTAATTTTCAAAACGCGCTGGGAACAACCAAAATGTTTGTCATAAACAATGGGAGTATTTAGTTCCTGCTCAATGACAGGCATTCAGAACTCGCTAAGACACAAAATACTCCATTCAACGGAACAATCAAAATGTAGCTGGAGGCTCTGCCTCCTGAGAGATCTGTAAGGAGGCACATTATACTCCCCCACCTCTTGGTTCTTCATTCCACAGCCACCTCTCCTCCTCCACTTCGCTGCTCCAAAATGCATCATTAGCTGTGTAATGATTGGGATTAGTGTGTTCCTGCTGAAATGCTTCAGTACATGATGAATTGTAGACTGTTTGCCTGGACCATTCACATCTTCTAACAAAACACAATTTGTTATCCCAAACAAAAGGCTGGGTTTATTTTTCAGGGCACAGCTTTTTTATGAAGCAAAGCTGTTAACCCTGCAGCCTGGGAGAAAGCAGATCATGAGGAGGAGAAGGTGTGTCAGCTGAGTGCTTCAGACTTCTGAAGGTAGGTATGAGGTGGCAAATTGCCTCCCACTTTGCTTCCAGCGTGCTGAGCAGGAGAATGAGGTGGCCGGAAAGATTGCAGCACTCAGAAAAGCAACTGTGTGGAGAATGGATTATAGTGATGTAAAAAGCCCCTGTCATCCCAATGTCTGTGCATCAGACTGCACTGAAAGGGGAAAACAAGAAAATCCACTTTAACTTGGTCAGTAAACAAATTAATCCCATCACATTTTCCTAAAATACATCTTTGTTTCTTCTTGTACAGAGGAATTTGCATAAGAGGAAGTTCCCTTCTGGGACAAATTCACCCAGCAAAAATCTGCTTCTTCCAGGCACTGACCAGGAACTCAGAGCACTGACTTTGAAAGTTCAAAGCCTGAATTTTGACTGCTGTTCCCCAGCTCTCACAGAGACATGGCAATGTTTGCTGTGGGTACCAGGCCTGAAACATCAGCAGTGATATCGTGTGAGGAAAGGAAAATGTTCAAACCCTTGGATCTTCATTCATCAGTGGAGCTGATGTCAACAGGTGAGGAAACATGTAAATATGCATTTATTTTGGGGGTTGTGTGGAAGAGAAAGGAGATGAAAAAGGCTATTTCAAGTGATACCTGTATCCAAGAAATGTGAAGAATATTTTCTAATGAACTACATTCCTTTCTTGTATTTAATTTATTTTCTCTTTCTCTTCCCAGAAACTTTACAGTACATATCAAATGAAAGTGGAGACAGAAGTGAGGAAAATAAAGTGCTGCACATCATTATTTTCCTACTGAATCTAGCAGGTTTGCCAACAAACACTCACCCAAAACAGTAAGAAAGAATTGCATCCTGTAAAAGTTTAAATAATTAGTAAGGGGAGTTTTGTTGAAGGTTTGTATTTCCAGAGAGCTAGGCAGTTTCTCATTACAAAAATGGCATCATTTCTTCTATTAAGAGATCTGACAAAATGAAAATTACAGAAAAGATCAGCATATTATCACCATGATATGTTGATGAAATAATGCAGTTTGGTTTTGTTAGTGACATTTTAAGTATATAAGCAGGGATAATATTTCTGGTTGTTTTTTTTTTTTAATTTTGTGGGGTTTTTTTTTCCAGAATTGTTCTAAGCATTTATTATGAATGGTACATCAGAGACAAATTCTTACCTGAACTCATATTTGCCAGATACACACTGCTCTCTATCAGCGAGGAGTATGGTTGCTCATTTTGCAGCAAAACTCCTGCAGCCATTGCAGTACCTGTTGAAACAATAAAATATTCATTGAAAACCTACAGCAGAATCTCCAAAACTGCAGAATAAAGCCATGTGCACCTGGTTATGGAGTGGTTGAAGATTTGGGCAGTCAGGCATGGGCTGGTACTTGACAATCCACAGGCCCTTGTTGCTCTTCCCTGCACTCCTGGGGTTTGGAATCACATCTCTGATGATTCTCCTCTAACAAGAAAACTGAACCCAGGACTCTCTCCAGGCAGAAACGGATTTTTTTCTCTACTGTTATTTCTAATACAAGGTAGGTCCTGCTCTGAAGACCTGCTATCTGACAGAAAGATAAAGCAAGCTGTAAATATGAACACAGTAATCAGTCACTGTGATGTTTAAATAAATCCTTTGCATGGTTCTTGAGTGGAAATTCTTACTCAGTGTAAGATCACCTTTCTGTTTCTCTTATCTCTATAGAAAAATAGCTGCAGGCATAACCAAAAAAAAAGCACTTTTTACACCAAACTAAGCACATTTCTGCTGCTTCATTAACTATATAAGTTTTGATAAATAGACAAACCTTGGGTTCCCATGTCTGCAAAACCAGTATTAGGATTCAGCAGCATAAATAGGGTTTTGAAAGACAGATTTGCTAAAAAAATATAAAAATAGAGGAGTCCTGTGGGGATTAGGTCATACAGCAGGCCTGTGTGGTGCTAACTGCTTGCTGTTCATTGTCCAGCTTTCATTTCCAATTCTGCATAATTATTTTTGTAGTAAATATTGAAATAAAATTTATTCATTCTGATACTACATTATCTACCACATACTTGAATAAATCATTCTTCCAACAATGCTAATGGCCTTTATTCCACAAAGTCACCCAGTGCAGCTCTGTTCTTTTGAAGATGCTTAATGGTGGGAACAAATCACAGATCCACATTAAGAACCTTTTCACAGAGCTGCACCAGAACTCTCAAAGGGATGAGAATTACATTTGTCAGTGAAAGACAAAAAGCCTTCTGAAACTTCAGAGATGCTCAGAAATGCATCTCTAACGTAAGTACATTAAGAATATGAATTAAGAACACTCTTAATAAAGATTAAAAGAGTATCTGGAGTAGTTTCTACTCAGCTACTTGACCATCTGACTCTGTATCCTGAAAAGTCAATCCTTTAATAAAGTACCTTCATGTAATTGCATTCTATTCAGAGAAGCTCCAGAACCTCTATTTTTTAGTGTATTTTGAAATCAGTAAGTGATGGCTTCCATTATTAGAGAAAACTTTGACCCTAAAGAAAGAACTTCATTTTATCCCCATAATTTCTTTTTTAGAGTTAATAATGCTGAATTAACAAAAATTATTGGTTTCTATTTCTCAGAAAGTTCTCTTAAAAATTCTTAATAGCTTGTCCAGATAACATTTGAAAAAGATATCTCATCATATTGGCAGCAGCAGAATGACCACCACTATGACTATTTAGTTCTCCTATTTTTTGTACTCAAGTGATAAAAAACAAGAGATGAAATATCAGGGATATTTTTATAATCTAAAATTATTTTTTTTTTTAACCCAGGAATCAGGCTGATAAGAACTCTTAACTGGAAAGGGGTGAGATGGAAGTTAATGCAAAAGAGAATATACCTAGAGTATGACAAAATACTAGCAAGATTCTTCTACGTGGCAGAGGTGAGCTCTGTGTTTCTTTGTTGTCTAACTGATTTTATTTTATTCATATACCAAATCTACAATTCCTGTGCTGCCCAACTGACTTGAATGTTTTGTCTGTGCCTTTCAGTTTGCTGAACTTGACTGACAGCTGTGTGAACAACGGAGTAATTCCCTTATACTTCATTCCAAGAAGTTAGTAATATTGTGGTAAATGACTTTGCTGAGCTACACTGCACTCTCTCCGACAGATGGAAGGGGATAATTTTGGACATGTCAGTGCTGATCTTCCTACAGAGGGGCATTACGTTCCTGTACCAATAAAAAGGGTGCTAGAAGTAAAAACAGTGCTTAGTAAAAGCAGCAGCTCACTCCTGCTTCGCCTCTGTACCGGCTAATCTTGGTTTTTAAAGCCGTTCTTCAGCGTTTTGCGCATCCCCTGAACGCTGGGTAGCCGCGGAAGGCACAGCCCGGAGCGCTATTCCAGGTCACGGTGCCTGAGGGTCCGAGTCACGTCACTTGGGGCAGTCACGATATCGCCTTAATCAGCTCTGCTGCTTTATCTCTGCCGTGCATTCCTATTGCCATGACAGCAAAGAGCTGCTCCTTAATCCCGGCTCCCTGAGCGAGTGAGAGGAACGGGCCCTGAGGGACAGGAACGGTGTTTCTGCGGTGCAGTCCCGTCCCTGTCCCGGTGTCCCTGTCCCGGTGTCCCCGCGGTGCGGTCCCGTCCCTGTCCCGGTGTCCCTGCGGTGCGGTCCCGTCCCTGTTCCAGCACAGGCAGCGGTGCCATCCAGCGAGTGAACAGCCCGGCTCCTGACACCAAACACCGGGAAATGTGCCTGTGCTGTCGGCTGGCAGAAGGGAAGGGCAGGACCACAGTGCTCAAGGAATGAATCTCTTGGAATCCTCATGCCAAGCGCTCGGGGTATTTCAGGAGGTCCCCTCCAGGCGTGGGTTTGAATCGTGCTTTCATGTATCTATGCAGTTTTGAGTCGCCTTCTCTTTCCCCCACTTTTGAGCTGAACAATTTCTACCAGAAGGGATTTTTTGTCTCCTGTTGCACTCGATGCACGTGTTGCATTTGGTAACACGACAGCTGCCGGGTCCCACTCGCTGCTGCACATGCAGGGGTGCCTTTCCTGCAGGGAAGCAGTTGTGAGCACCTCGTGCCGCCACGGGTGAGGTGGCTCTGGGCATCCACCTTCCCCTCAGCAGTGAAGCCCCCTGCCCACGGCCATTCCCTCTGCAATAAAGGCTCTTGGTAAGGTCACAGTGGAGCAGCAGGGTGCCACGCAGGCAGCAGGACAGCTGGGACATCGGGGATGCCAAGGAGCAGTTCCGTGCTCCTTCCACAGGCAGCATCTCTGACTGGCTCTCAGGAGCCGGCTGCAGGATGGACTTAGCAAACCAGCAGTGGGGTTTGCAAGTCAACAACTCTGCCCTGTCACAAAAAACATTCTTGTCTGGTATTTCAGCGTCTGGAAACCAGTGGCTTCCAGTGGCTGGGCTGAATTTTTGCTCCAGACTGAAAGGCGAGGAGCAATGTCCATTATTGCAGCAGCCAGGAAACAATTATACAGCCAAAAAGTGAGACAAGATGCTGGTCTCGCTCTATCTTGGCAATGAGGATGGTTATTTAATAAATGCAGTTGCTGCCTTTTACTTCAGAACACGTTTTCAAACAGAGAGAGGAGCTTGCATTCCCAGCTGGAAGGATTCCAGGTAGGGCAGTGTAGCTGCCAGCACGGACAGTAATCCCATTGTAAGGTTCCCACTGTGCCCCTGTGCACCTCTCCATGAATAGTGAGGGCCCAAATCTTTAATTCCTGTGGCTTTGGTAAATAAGGATGCCACAGCAGACCACACACTTAAAAAGATCACCTGTATGTATTAACATGAAAAAAAATTCCTAAGTTTACAATTTTAAAATGTCAATATATGGGAAAAATATTTTAAACCTCAAATATATTCATACAGTAGAGGCAATGCTGATGCTTAGGCCTGTCACATGAAATCTGAGGTTTGTTTTACTGTTTTCTTATCTTCTAAAGTGAATTTGTTCTCTCCCTGTTGCAGTCACGTGTAAGTAACTACCCAGCAGCCACATTTTAAAGGAACATAGTCAGCTCCCTGCAGGTAGGGGCGAGGGTAGCTTAGTACCTAAGCACTTGGCTAACACCTCTAAAATTTCCTGTGGCCTAATTCTGCAAGTACTTGAGAAGCTTTGCTTTTGTGAGCAGTCCCACAGAAGTCAACAGAATGTCTAAATATAAGATCACAGGGGATAAAGTTTCACTGCCAAAATGTGAAATCCTGTAAACTGCACTAATGGAGATGTTTCAGGCAGAGAACTAAAGATAACTCTGATGATTAAGACTAAGTAAAAATAGTATAGTGTAGCAAGGACTGGATAGATTTAATGAAGTGGTTAAGAGCTACTAAATTATAACTTTGTCTCTCAATTCAATCTTTGAATCTGATGCTTTAAGATTGGCAGATCATGAGAGTTTCTAGCAAAAAATCTTCTAAATTGGCTGAGACATGGTTAGTCACTGGTAAAGGAAGCACTGGTAAATGAAATCGTGTTTTAAATTACTACAGACTATCTAATTTTAACATTGCCAGGAATAACAAAGCATTTCTAAAGGTTTGCAAAAAATTATGGTAACTGGAGGGTTTTGCTAAACTTGACTATTATGATCAATGAAACAAGATGCAAAGGTTGTTGTTCTAATGCCTGTACCAGTGAAAAAGCTGACTGAGAACAGATAGTTTATGAATGCTTAAGCTACAATTTAACCATGGTCTGGAAGGCAGTTTTAGCACTGAGCACACATCTTTCAGTAGGCACACACCTCAATTCCCAAGATGCTTTAAAAAGCTCAATTATTTGAAATTTGAAATGTTTACTACCTGTAAACAAACTCCAAAATATTGGAAAAGCAAATGAACACATGGATAAAGGACAGAGAGAAGACTAGGTAAAAAATGTAAATGAACTTTCATATAGTTTAGTTATACTCTATTTACACAGCAGAATGATAGTACAGCTGCTGTGAAACTCCACTGGAACCACAACCAGAAAGGATTTGTTATTTCTACATGTCTTTTACCCTCTTTGGGAGAAAAATATTCCCCACCTGTCTTAGTAAAAGGTGAATGTCATTTAATCATCAAGTTTGATATTTACAAAGGATGTTTTTGTGTACAAAAGAGACAAGAGAATATAATTCATTAAAAGATTATGTATGTGCTGGTTTGGTGATTCAGTGTTTGCTATTCATAGATTTTTTAACATAAATAGCATGAAACTGCAAGCTAAACTGATGGACAAGTCTCTCAACTGACTTGAGCCATGTTATTTAAATCAGCTCTTTCTGTGGCAGTGCCAACCTAAGAGTTAACAGAAGGTATTTGAAACTACCTTGAAAAGGCTGGCAGGCAGTAATTATGAGAGACTCTTCAAGGAGATGGTGTAAAGTGAATCCATTAACTGTTCTACAAACACAAATGGTGGCTCTGAGACCCTTGATCATGAACATCATGTTTACCCAGAGACTCTCAGTCTCGTCACACAGAAGAATGAAATACTGTCAATAATTGTCAGCATTCTGACAGGACTCTAAAGCGCGAGTTCAAAAATTATCTTTGCGAGTTAGAGAAATTCTTTTTAAATCTAATACAGTCAAAACTATGGTAAATTTACATGAGTTTTAATAGTTTTAGTAATTTCAGTGTAACACCTTACCTGTTACCCTGCAAAAAGAATGAGTGAGTGCTGATCCCTTCATTGCTGCAGTATCAGCCCCAAGAAACACGCTGCAGGGGAGTCACGTTTTACAGAGGAGAAGCTGAATGAATTCCCCTGGTGTTTCCTGTGCCTAATCGGATCGGGGACAGTAATCTGGGAGGAGCCAGCAACGATCTTTTCTTAACCTACACTGTGTGGGGAGTGCCTCGGGGACTATGCAGATAATCATCCCTAAACTGCTTTTTAAAGGTCTGCCCGGCCTTTACAGGGATTGAGGCAAACAGGCCGCACCAGCCTGATGCTCCAATAGCTGAATCTCCCAGCTCTGCTCTTCCTGTCCACCTCATTTCCTAGCAGCAAAGAGTAAATAGGCATTTATTTGTGTGTGTCTCTAGAGAGAATCGAAGGTCAGCTAGAATGAAATGTATTTTGTACAGTGAAATAAATCTGCTCTTTGCATTTTGGCTGTGGTTGGAGGGTTGCCCTTGGTTACCTGTCTGGGTCAATTCACACAACACGAACGCCCCACAGCAGCACTCGTGGTTTCACATTGTTCACTCACTACAGAAGTGGCTCCAGAAATCTGAATCTGTGAATTATGAGTAAAGGGACACATGTATTTTCCAAGTGTCAGCACACAAAAATGTGTTAACAAATGGAGCATCTGGGAAAACATTTTGTAGGAGGAACTGGAGGAAGTTGGCATCATTTTAGTTGACTAAAGAACAAAGAGCAGCTTCAGATAACTAATAAATATTAATTAATTTCTTAATATAAGCATACTCTTTGGGGGAAGTTCTGAATGTTCACATTTGAGAAGCTGTCACTGACAAACCTAAGATTTATTTCCATGTGGGTAATATAACACTATTTGATTCCAGAGGGGGGTTAATCCTTGGAGGATTTGGATTCCTGGTGCAACAGCCTCTGCTTTGCTGTATCCAGTTGTAAGTGTCAGAGCTCTGCTGGCTGCCCCTTTATCTGTTCCTGCATTTGTACCCCTCAGTATTGATGACACTTTGTTCAGCTGAGGAACTAATATTTGTCTAGTGCTCCGCAGAGTTTGGCTAATTCCAGGCAGCAGGGCCAAACGTGTTTGTTCAAACAGCCCGTGTCACTGTGCTTGAGTCAAGACAAGGCTTTGTGCTAACTGAGGGTGACTTTTTGGGAGAATTAACCAACAGGCTGAAATAATCTGCAATTTCCAAGGAAAGAATACACAGAGTAGGTGGGATACTAATGACTAAACTAGCAATCTTCATGTTTCGACAAAATGAAGAATCCCAAGCTCTCTGGAAAATTCTGCTCAACTATGATTGCCTTTTAAAGATACTAACAAGCTTTTTAGGTAAGTAGAACAGGATCACTGGGCTTCTGGCAGCTTATTTCTCTTGCACTGCAGGAGCTGCCTCATGGCTACTTCACAGCAGATGTAGCAAATCCACCTGTCCCATGACCTTAGCTACAGGTTTATCAGATTAGGCAGGTAGAAAAGTGTCTAAATTGCCAATTAGAATGTCTGACCAATGCCTACACTGCACTGTTTTCAGTGGCACATAGAATCAAAACATCACTTTATCACAAAACTTAAAGCTGACTAAAACCTAAGATTCATTTTCATTTAACACAAACTGTGTATTTGATTCCTAGCTGGCTTTGGCCATTTCCAGCTTCTCCTTTTGCATTTTGCCCTTCTCATAGTTTGGATCACAAAAATCAATTAATGTTTCTTTATTTTCAGCCTGTATTGAAACACTGCAGGGGAGGCTTTAGCTTTGTGTAACTTGACAACATTGAAGACTTTCTGTAAGTTCTGTTTTCAGATATTTCACATATCTATATTTATATATATATAATTATATATATATAAAAAATATATATGTATATATATAATTTTTTTTCTGTCCATTAAGCATAATGCTACCACCACAAATCAATCACAGAAGCAGAATCAAAGCCTTTGGGAGACCTCAACTTTACCAGCAGTGTTACAGTTGTGAGAGAAATGTACACATTTAGCTGCTTAATGAGCTCCCACACCAGCAGCCCACCTGTGATCCCTGTCCTCTTTCATCATCTCTACTTCTGACAGTCTCTCTTTTCCTGTTGGTTCCACTGTTACCTAAAATTGCCAGTAAAGGACAAAATGTAGTGAAATGTTAGGTAAAGGCAGCAGAGTAATATGAGAATTCCAGTTCAAAAGACATTTCCAAAACTGAAGAATTGTATCAAGTGTTATTCAATGGACTTACAACGCAAAAGGTGACTACACATCCAGGAAAATAGTGTAGAACCACTTAAACTAGACCTAGCTATAAAATGGAAAGCTCTGATTTATGAGACAACCACCTTCTCCATGTCAGATTTCCCAGTTCCTAGACAACTCCTCTCACTTATGATTTTACTGCTATTACATAAAATTAAAGTCATAATGGTATAACTGGATTTACAATGAAGTGAAATATTTACTCAAACATGTGGAAGAAACACTTTTCAGGTCAGTTTATGTGTCCAGCCAAGCAAGTACATCACGAGAGAGGATTACACTGCTAATTCTATCTGAGAGGACACTCTCACAGCAGCTGGCCCTGCAGACTGTCTCCCTCTCTCACTTCATCTTGCCTGAGACATGCAGGTGCTCTCTATGTCTCACATAAACTACTGATGGAAACAAGAGATGGAAAAATCACAGAATTCCAGAATGGTTTGGGTTGGAAGGGACCTTAAAGCCCATCCAGTGCCACCCCTGCCATGGGCAGGGACACCTTCCACTGTCCCAGGCTGCTCCAAGCCCCAGTGTCCAACCTGGCCTGGGACATTTCCAGGGATCCAGGGGCAGCCACCACCTGAATCACAACCTGAAAATGCTTTCAAGCATACAAAAGTGCAAACACATTTATTTTGTACACATTATTGTGGGATTAATTCCTCCACAGATGTGGAGGTCAGTGGGGCAAATGACTCCCAAAAACACGTGTCTGAGAAAGGCAGAAGTAAGGGATCTGTGCAAAGAGAGAACACTAGTTTTCTAGTGAAGTCTCGATTATTAATATATTATTAAACTTTTTGTTATTCCACTTAAGAGTGCAGTGACAGTCTGTAGCCAAAAGCAGTAACAGCTACAGCTAAAAGTTACTGCTGAGTGTGTGGATTGACCTATGTATGCACTGAGGTCCTTCAGAGGGACTGACTGAGCTGCGTTGTTCAGGGTGATGAGTGATGATTACAGGCAGGGCACAGCCACTGCAAAACATGCAGACACTGCTGAGAAGGGGAAAATCAGTTTCCATTGTGCTACCCCGCTGTCATTCATGGCCCTCTCTCTCCCTGACAGCTGTGGGCCTTTGTGAAAGTACAACTTACACAGATCATTTATTACACTGAAAGCATTTTGAGGTTGTGATTCAGGGGCTGGCAGTCCCATCTCTGGCAGTGTCCCAGGCCAGGCTGGACAGGGCTTGGAGCAGCCTGAACAGTGGGAGGTGTCCCTGCCCATGGCAGGAGGTGGCACGGGACGCACTTTAAGGTCCCTTTTAACCCCAGAGCAGCCTGGCTGCTGTGATTCGGTTCTGTGACTATTCAGCAGCGGGTGGCAGAAGGGCTGTGTCACCGCACATCCCGCGGGGGACCACAGGCTGTTCTCGGCCACAGCCGGTGCCGGGCACGGCCGGGGGCGGCAGGAGGAGCCCGGAGAGCGGGGCCGCGGCGGGGTCTCAGTCCTTA
>JANPWX010000651.1:2960549-2974982 GCA_024734555.1 Trochalopteron elliotii | reverse complement strand
CATGATGAGGGCACTACGGGGGCGCGGACCCACCTCACCTGCAGGGCCGCTCCCGCCGCTCCGCCGGCACCGCCCCGCGCCGCTGCGCATGCGCGGGGAGGGACCGGGACAGGGGAGGCGGGACCGGGAACGGCGGGATCGGGAATAACGGGATCGGGAATAGCGGGACCGGGAATATCGGGATTGGGAATAGCGGGACCGGGAACAGCGGGATTTGGAATAGCGGGATCGGCATCAGGAATAGCGGGACCGGGAACAGTGGGATCGGGAACAGCGGCATCGGCATTGGGAACAGTGGGATCGGGAACAGAGGCATCGGGAGTAGCGGGAGGGAATAGCGCGATCAGGAATAGCAGGGTCAGAGACCAGCGGGGTCGGGATTGGGAAAAAAGCGGGATCGAGGGGCAGCGGAATCGGTAACAGCAGGATCGGGGAGCAGCGGCCTCGGGAAGAAGCGGCACCGGGAAGGGTGGGATCGGGGTTGGGAAAGACGGGATCAGAGTCGGGAAAGGCGGGATAGGGAAAAAGCGGGATCGGGAAAGGCGGGATCGGGGGAGCGCGCATGCGGGATCGGGGCAGGCAGGAGCAGGGGCAGGGGCAGCAAGGAGAGGGATGGAGGGGAGGATGGAGCGGATTCGGGGAAGGCGGGAGCGGGATCGAGGAAAGAGAGCGGCAGCTGAGGGTGTGGGGCAGGTGTGTGTGTGTGTGTTTGCATATCTGTGTGTTTGGATGTGTCTGTGAATGTTTTCACGCCGTTTTACTGACACGGTTTAATGTTTAATCGTGGGCCATTTTCGTGGTTAAAGGTTGGGAATTTAATGGAAAATGTCCAAATGATCTGTTTTACAGGTGAATGGTGCCTACAGGTGGAGGTGTGGTCACACTGACACCCCAAGGTTTCAGCTTCATCCCCCTGCACCATCCATGTGTTACATCTCAGCAGGGATTTTATCGAGGAGCTGCCACACAGACATCGGTCAGGGATTTGAGAGGCTTAGCTGAAGGTTTTTGATAGGCATGAAAGGCATTTAGGTCTTGGACACAGAGCATAATAGGTTTGTAATGGTTTATTTTAATACTGGAGTTGAATATACAGTCACTGATTAAAGGAGGACCGAGAGCCATAATGCTCTGCACACATCAGTGAGCTGGGCTGGAGCATCTGTCCCGGGGTCTGAGGGTGTTCTTGCAGTGGGTGCTGCTAACACACTTGGCAAGTCTAAGCTGTGGTTTCCAAGGTACTCGCAGGTTTTTGGCGGTGTTCTTTGTCTGTCTCATTAGCCACATTAGTGCATTAGCACCTAGAATTAGTGTCCTTAGTATATCAGTTACTTAAACACTAGCAGGGTTTACATACTTTTATTTACATTTTTTTTAAAGGCAAAGACAGGTTTGGGAACTTTATGGAAATGCTGAAAAGAATTCTGTTGCTCCTTTCTGCTAAGCTGAAGGAGATGTCAGCATAGGAGACACACGGGGCTTTTTTCTTAAAGTGTGTCAGTCCCATTAGTACTTAAGTGTCTTAAATATGTCTTGATTTTTGGCAGCATAACATATTCCTACAATAAAATTGATTTATAAACTAAAACAATAAAAAAGGTTGTGTGACTCTTTCTTCTGTCTTCCTCTAAAAGATTTAAATAGGGTTTCCCTGTGTTTGCCTATGAGAAAATGTTATTAAAATTCACAAGTTTCATTTTTTAAATGAACTGCAGGGCACACATTAAGTGTTTGGTCCCACAGAGTGAGATTTGTGCCTTTGCTATCAGTTATCATTCTCGTGTGTTTAGAGTTTGGCTGGCTTGGGGTTGGAAGGCTGAGCACAGCTGTGATCACGCCATGTGATCCGTTCCCAAAATTTGTGTTTATCGTTACATAATTACATGAATAAACAATCTTTTGCATGCTTCACAAAGAATTTGTAAAATTCATAGAAGAAAGCACAAAGCTTGCTTTGTTTTGTTATAAAGATGCAAGCACAAAGGCATGAAAATAAATGCTGGCTTTGCTCTTTTTTGTCTGAACGAGAAAGTTGAGGTTTTCACCACAGCGTGTCCTTGGTTGGGCTCGTGGTGCAGCTGCACAAACACTTGTGCCTGTGCAGTGCTGCAGAGGGGGCAAGGCTGCTTCTGTCACAAGCTGAGCAGGCACAGCCCCTCAGGACCATGACACAGAGAAATCCATGCTTCTGGAATGCTCAGAGATGTTTTATTTTGAATTATATGGGGTTTTATTTCAGAGGATAAACCAGAACCAGCAGAAAACTCAGTGAGGCTGACCATGAGGTGCAGGCTCCCAGGTACAGGCAGGGAAAGGAGCTTTCCTTAGTGAGAAGAACTCCAGGGGTGAAAAGGGGAAAGGGAGACTTCTTGCTTTCCCAGAAGTGTGCCTTGGGGTCGGGGGATGATCCTGGGAGCACCACAAGACTCTCTAATGCTGCAGGGCCGAGCTGGACCCTGACACTGAAGGAACAGCTCCAGGAAACTGAGCCTGCTGCCCCAGGATTGCCCAGACCTTTCCTGGCCGGAGCTGATTTCAGTCCAGCCCGTGCCACCGTGTGGCAAAGGAACACGGTGCACCGCTCCTCTCTCAGCTCCGAAACGCTTCCAGTAAGGTTCTGCCCCCTTCCTGCTTTCCTGGGATTGCCGGGGGCAGAGAGACAGCGAGGGTTCCATCTGCGATGTTCCTGAGCTTCGTCTCAGCAGCTCCTGGGCAGCTTGGAAATCCCCTGGGTTCTGCACTGGGATGTTATTCCAGCACAAAGTGTGCTTTGGAGACCGGTTTTCTGAGCATTGCCCGATTCCAGCCAAGCAGGTAACTGAAGAATAACTGTATGGGGATAATCCATAAAGTGGGTTATTAAACATTTAACCTTTTGCGTTCATTTTTCCTCCAAATTGCTCGGGGTCCTTCCCTTGCCCAAGCACCAGTTTCTGCAGCCTTCCAGTGCTTTAAGGCAGAGAGGGACTTTTTATCCAGGCAGAGAGTGACAGGACGGGTGATAATGACTTTTAACTCTCAGAGGCAGGTTTAGGCCAGATATGAAGAGAAAATTGTGCCCTATGAGGATGGGCAGGCCCTGGCACAGGGTGCCCAGAGAAGCTGTGGCTGCCCCTGGATCCCTGGCAGTATCCAAGGGCAGGCTGGATGGGGCTGGGACCCACCTGGGACAGTGGAAGGTGTCCCTGCCCATAGCTGCATGAGCTTTAAATGTCTCTTCCAACCCAAATCCTTCTGTGATTCCATGATTCTGTGATTTGAACACTTTTTTCCACTTTTTGTTTCCTGCCACCCCACTCTCTCCCAGGGGACAGCAGAGTTCTTTTCCAGCATAAACACAGGCTTTACAGAGATGATTCAGGTTTTCTCTGGGAGCCCTTCCTTTGCACTGTTTATGCAGGCCCATCGTGCATTGTACAGTATCTCTCTTGTTTGCCATGAACATCAGCGTGGTGGGAAGGCAACAAAAGACTCCGAGGGATAATCAGCAGATGTAAGGAAACAATCCCAGCAGCAGGAGAAAATAGCTGGAGAGGCTGCTCCTGGGGCTGGACATGTCCTCAGTGGGATGTGGCAGTGCTGTTGTAAGTGTGGAGAGGATCCCAAGTGAAAACAGGTTTGTGTGCAGTCACTGGAGCTGGTGGATCTTCTGGATACTGAGTAATCTGCTGGAATTCTCACTTCTCCTGGGAATGATGAACTACCCCTACTGCCACAGGTTTTCTGAGGGATTTAGCCTGGGCAGGATGTTGGTGACAGCTCCTGTCCTTTGGCACACAGCAGTGTGAGCATGGAAACCCTCTCTGCCCACTGGCTGTGGTGTTGGAGCAGGACAGGTTCAGCAGGTGCAATCCTGCTTTCTGTAGTGACCATTTCATATCCTTTCATTTGACTTTGCATGGATGTGGTTCCTATTTCTCCTAAAAATATGCAAGTTTGTCTCTGCCAAGTTACCAGGCTTCTCCTGAGTCTGTAGAATTTTCTTGCTCTCACTACTTTCTTTTTCTTGTCCTTGTATTGAGTTTTTTACTCAATACTTTTTTACTCAAGACTTTACTCAAGTCTTTTACTCACCTTTTTGTTCTTTATATGATTCACAGTTGTTAACTTCAAGCCGTGCTTTGGCCTTTACAGCTCTGGTGGTTTACTAAATCAAGGGAGAAGTTGTTCAAAGTGAGTTTGTTCTCACAAAAGGGTAGATGTTTCTGTAGTTTACTTTCCCCACACTTGTCATTAAAGCAATTTTTATAATTATGAGCTAATAATCACCCCATGTTTTACAACAGCACAGGTAAAGTAATGGGAAAAGATCTGAGGGTTTTCAGCTTCAAGTGTCTGTACTTCAAAATAATGATGAAGAAATTTGATGAAGAAGTTTGATGAAGAAATCTGGAAGACTGCAGCTTCTTGACTAGGGTCAGTTCTTTCTCAAATGAGGGAATTCAGGAATTCTGAGACCTTCTTCTCCTCCTGTACATGGTGTGTGTTCTCCTTGCAGAAGGATGTTAGCACACCAACACAGCAGGAGAGGGAGGTGTAACCTACTGCATTTATTCCAGGAATCTGCTTTCATCATTCACCTGGGTGTAACTGTTTGGCTCTAAAATGAACACTTAAATACTTGGCGCTTACAAAGCCTATGATGGTTGAAGGTATATATCGCATAAGTGGAGTGTTCAGATTTTAAAATGGATTTGTTTTGGCTGAGGGCTTGTCTACCATCCATGGAGATCTGTGCCAGTAAAAACAGATGTGGAAGCTGTCTGTCCAGTGGGTGAGCTGAGGAGCCTGTGCAGTCATGCTGGAACAACATGGACACTTGTTTCCTTGGGGACATGAGCAGCACAATCAAGGACCTGCTTAGTCACCACCAACTGTTCTGGAAGTGACTTTTCTAACTCTGCGGAATGATTTTGTTTTTAATAAAAAATACAGTGCTTTAGAATTGTAATTGCACTTGAGGAAACTGCATTTGATTCAGGGATATTATGGAAGCAATAAAGAGATTTAAAAGAAATCAGCAGTTTTCTGGCAATTATTTGCTCAGCTCAACTATTAATATTGGTTTGTTTGCCAGAACATGATCAAAAACATTTGGCAGGCAAGACTTGGTCAGGAAAGCGAGCCAGTAAAATTGAGCTGTCATCTAAGTACATACAGTGAAACTGTTCACTTGGCATGAAAAACAGACTGTTTACAGAAATAATAAACATGCCCTCGAAAATTATGTTCCTTCTCTCTAAAATCACGGAAGGTCACAAGACTTTGACCTTACAGAAGGAGCATAACACTTTATGAGACTCCTGTCAAAGCACATGATAAAAAATAAATACACTGCAATAAAGAAGTGTCAGGCTGATGGCTCAGATGTGCCTTCCTGCCGTGTCCTGTGTCCTTCCAGCAGGATGTGGGCTGGCTGCTGCCAGGCCCCCACAGCCCAGCTGGAGGGGAGGGCAACCCCACCCATCCTCCTGACACATCACTCCGTGTAATTAACTCCTGTTTCATCTCCCAATAAACCTTGCACACAACCAAACGTGTCAGAGTGAAATAGAAGGTTTTGAGAAGGGTAATTTGCAAAAGCCCCTCTGGTGATTCAGCTGCTGGATAGAGCCCCAGACGCTGGGTGTCTGTGAGGAATACGCTGATTTGGCCACAGCTCGGTGCTCTCTCTGAGCCCTGGGGACAGAGGAGTGAGCTCTAGGGAAGGATGGTGGCTGGCTACAGCTGGAGGAGGTCTTCACCCCTGACCAACTCCCCCGAGGGCAGTGGTCTCACCTGGTTGCTCCTCAGCACTTCCAGGTTCAGTCTTTCTGAGGATTCCTCCTTCTGCCCCCATAAAGCTGTTGGTTTAAATGCTCCAGTGTGACCTGAGGGCCTGGGAGGGACACACCACTCATCCTTGCACCCCAGGGAACTGGGGTTATTTAGTGGGAGAACAGGAGGCTCAGGGGGGCCCTCATCACTTTCTGTCACTACCTGAAAGGGTCTGTGCTCACGTGGATGTCAGCCTCCTCTCCTAGGTACCAAGCAACAGGGGAGGCTGTTTTACAAAAAGGGGAGGTTTAGAGTGGGTTTTACAAAAACTTTCTCCACTGAAATGGGGGTCAGGCTTTGGAACTGGCTGCCTGTGGCAGTGGTGGTTCAGACTCGTAGTCAGCACTGCTGTGCTTCCTGGAGATTTTATGGACTGGCATGATGTCATACAGCCATTCTCCCTTCTTCCAGCATCCCTGGAGTTCTGGGAGAGCAGAAGACTTTTCCTGATGCCTTCCTCAGTTTCCAGGGTTCTGCTCTCACACACAGGATGAATCTGCCCAGATGAGCTGTGTTTTGGAAGTCTCCCAGTAGAGCTTATACATGTGCAGAACATAAAAGATACTTAAATTTATAAAGCCTGACCTCTCTGCGTGCTGAGGATGAGTGTGCAAGTATTTGGCTTTGGGTCTGTCTGCCCCAGCCCCACAAAACAGTTTAATCCAGAAAAAAACATTCTAAAAAAACCCTTCATTTGCTGGCTGTTTAGATTCTGTTTAGTTATAACTCACAACCTCAAAACATAAGAATTAAGTTTAATAGTTCATAAATTATACAGCACACAGCACATACTGTTGTAATCTGTGCTGCACATATCTATATGAAGTATTAACACCAATGTTTAAACAAAATACAAAGTCACCACAGGCAGCCTTAAACCTCAGCTGTACAGTTTTGCTGAACTATTTTGGCTATAGACGTGATTTTTCACCCCTCTACCCTCATATGGAATTAATTCAATTGTTTTAGATGTTATACATGGGTAAGAACTAGAAGGGATTTCCTCAAACAACAAACACTGAGGATAAAAAGGTCGATGTTTATAAAAATGTCAAACTCCAAGGCTCTTCCATGGGTTGTGAGAGGATTGCTCTCAGTGAAGACTCGGAGCCAGGCACTCAAGAGTCCTCCAGTGAGGGAAGCTAATCCTGAGTTTCCACCCCTGAGTCAGTGGTCAGGTCCCTCAACAGAGCACCGGCAGCAGAAGCGCTGAAGGGAGAACAGGGAAATTTGGACGTGGTTTAAAAGATCCCAAAAGTTCTTGATCACTCTGGTGCTGGGTTTGTGCTCAGGAGCTCCCTGGAAGCAGCTCCCGCACGGTGCCATTGGCATTCCTGCAAGTGGTCTGTGAAAGGGACCTCCCTGTCACATCACCAGGAACAGGGACCCCCCCAACACACCCTGATCCCGGGCACGGGGAACAGGGACCCCCTAACACACCCTGACCCCACAGCACTGGGAACAGGGACCCCCCAAGGCACCGTGAGCCCACAGCACCGGCAGCAGGGACCCCCTCAGAGCCCGGTCCTGCGACACTCGGGGACACCTGGGGACAGCCGGGGTCACCTGCGCTCTGTCCCGCGGCCGCCAGAGGGCGCTGGGGCCGCGGAACACGGGAAGTGGGAAGCGGGAATGGGGGAACGGGAAAGGGGGACACGGGAATGGGAACAGGGGAATGGGGAATGGGGGACACGGGAATGGGAGACACGGGAATGGCGGACACGGGAATGGGGACACGGGAATGGAGACATGGGAATGGGGGACACGGGAATGGAGAATGGGGGACACGGGAATGGGGAATGGAGGATACAGAGTGTAGGACAGGGGTGCCGGATGGGAGGGTGGGATGGTGGTACAGCACACAGGGCACAAGACAGGGTGCAGGATGGGGATGTGGGATGCAGAGTGTGGGATGGGGATGTGGAATGGAGGTGTGGGATGGTGATATGGGATACAGGCTGTGGGATGAGGGTGTGGGATACAGGCTGTGGGATAGGGCTGTGGGATAGGGGTGCAGCACAGGGCTGTGGGACTGGGGCTGTGGGATGGGGTGCAGGGTGAGGGAGGCAGGGTGGGGGTGTGGGATGTGGAATGCAGGGTGCAGGATCACCCAGTCCAGGAGAGAGGCTGGGGAAGAGGCTCCAAGGCCGGCAGGATGAGCACGGCCGTGTTAAATCGCTCCATCTGGAGCTCGGCAGATCGCTATCAGTGGCTCTCGGAATGTCGTGTTAGTGTCCAAAAACTTGCAAGTGTCATAATATATGTACGGAAAGGGAAATTGTTTAAACTTCTTAAGCAGCCGTGGCCATATATGGGTTTGAAATGCAGTTCTGAACACAGTAAACAGAAATTTACCATATCAGATGTAGGAATTGCAGTGTAAGCAATGTGAAACTCAGGTCTCATCTTGCCCCAAGTGGATGGCAAATCTCCTTTTGGTGGCTTCAGTGTCAGCAAGGGTTTCTCCCTTAGAATTTAGAATACCTGCTGCAGGGTCAGGGGCCTTAAATCCTTGAGAGTCCCTGTCTGTGTGCGAAAGGAAAATAAAAGACCTACTGGATATGGCAGAATCACTGAAAGGAATGGTTTGGAAGAACCATTGTTTTGTATTGTTTGGCCTTTAGTGAGAGCTATTTTGTTACTAGCTCTCTAACATAGGGTGTTAGCATCCCTGTAGTGGTGCTTGTGAGGGACAGGGAAGACAGCTTTAATATGATTTTAATATGTATAAAACATCCTGTTATTTTTTAAACAAAGTGTTTCAATTAGCCATTATTGTGTTTAATGACTTAAACATCTCCCTGCTGATCTATAAACCCAAATAGTCCAGATCTGATGTAGCACTCGACAACTGGGAACCAAGAGTGACTGGAGGCAAACCATAAAACTGAAGAGTGTGAGGATTTCACTCTGTTTCTTCCCTTTTAAAACTCGAAGGCCCCAGCCCCGCACAGATGTAGTCATTAAGTTGATTTTATGGACCATAAACAGTCCGGTTGCAGCCAGCCGTGTGCACAGGGAGCAGCCTCAGCACACGGCTGGTGTTTACAGCACCAGGGTGGCAGCAGAGCATCCCTGATTTCCACTCAGATCCAGGGTTTGGTTGCGTTTCAGCTCACACAGGAGTGATGAGGACAAATCGCTGTTTTCTGCCTGAAACTCCTGTATCACCTAGAAATGAACAGTGCAGCCAGAGGTTCTGTTTCAGATGGAGTATGATTAATTATTGAACATGTTTAACTTGCTCTTTTATGTGTGCCATCATTTGCAGAAGGTGTCACCTGCAGTGTCACCTGCATAGCTCCTGGCCATGGCTCTGGTGGCAGCCAGATCAGATTTGGTGTGAGCTGGGGGCTTGGTCTGGGCACTGAGCACTGACCACAGCCCCAGGCCACGGCACCACTCGGCCACAGCAGCCCTGGGAGAGAAAGGGGTACAGCTGTCCCCAAGGAGAGGTGTCACTGCTGTCATCTCCTGCTGGGGCCCCGGTTTTAGGGGCAGCCACCGCCCTCCTGGCAAGGCTGGGGAAGAGCTCTAAACCTGCAGATCTCTTCATGGCCAGGGATCAGTGCACAGAGAAGAGGCTGTCCCAAAAATACTGCCTGGCCTGGAATCTAATCCTGTGTGTGGCTGGTTACTGGTTTGTATTTCCAAGCATTGCATCCCTTTTCTGTGGACTAAATAAAAGTAAAAAGAAATAAATAAAAAAATTAAATCCTTTACGAAAAAAAAGCAAGAGAGAGAAGGGGACTTTCACAGCATGTGCCTTACTGTTTGTGCACAATAAAAGGATTCGGGAAGAAGTGTCACTGGAAGTTGGATACATGTGTGACACTCAGGTGTGTGGTACCTGATGGCAGCAGTGGGGACAGAGGTGGCACATTTGGGGAGCTTCTCCTTCTGCTGGCTGCTCTAACGGATATAAATGGAATGTATTCAGACAACAGCAGTTTCAGGGATGATTTCCTCGTGCTTGGCCAGAACACCCAGTTTGTAGGAGCTGCTGGGGTGTGCGTAGCAGGGAGGAGGACGATGGACCTCGAGGGGCAGGGAAATAAAGGGGCTGTAGCCCTCCCTCAAACCAAACCGCATCCTCCGAAGGTGACTCTCAGAGAGAATTCCACAGTCTGACTTTCTGACGAGGCCAGGTGCTGGCAGAAAATCATTTTTAGAGGGATACGTGTTTAACGGCCGCTGATGAAGCTTTACCCAGCCATTAAACATAACTTATTACTCAGGGCTGAGCTATTCCCTCAGCCCGAGCGCTCCTTCCCAATTAGCCCGTGATGTCACGTTTTCCACTCTCGTCGTAGCACTTTGTGGATTTCCTGAATATTAAGTGCCGCGAGGAGGGAGCGGGGGGGAGGTGGCTGTGCCTGACTCCCCTCCTGGGCCCCCGAGGGAAGGGCAGGGGCTGCCGGGGGGGATGTTCCCGCACGGCACCGGGGTCCCGGTGTCCCGCCGCGGGGCCAGGCAGAGCCCGCAGCCTGGGCAGCCCTGGCTGGGTTCCGGCCACCGTGTGCCCCCGGCGCTGGGCATCGCCAGGAGCGATGGGAGAGACGGGGACATTTTATTAAGGGTTTTTTAAAAAGGTGATGTTGAGAAAACGACGAATTGATTGTGATTAAAATTCACTGAGAGCTTTGATACAAATATAAATAAATAAAAATAAATTTAAAAATTAAAATACCACACCGATTTTTAATTAACCTAAGCAGCGCTGCGGAGCGGCCCCGCGGCTGCCCTGGTCCCGGTCAGCAGATCGGGATGTGAGCGGGCACGGGGACCCGCCGCTCCCGGGAGAGCCGAGATGTCCGTGGGAGGGAGAGCGAGCCCCGCGGTGCCGCGGTCGGCGCTGGCAGGAACCGCGGTGCCGGTGCTGTCCGTGCGCACCTGGACCTGGGCTGTCCCGAGTATTCACAGTATTTACCGTCGGGATATTTTCCGAGGGATGCAGGAGGCGTGGAGCTGGAGTTTCACTGTTTTCTCGGTTACGGTTGTGGGAGTCGGGAGAACAGCGGGAATTCAGCAAAACTCTTCTTCCCGTCAAATCGGGGATAAATCAGCGGAGCAAAAGTATTCCCACCCCAGGCGAGATTTTTAAATCATTGGGTGAACTTGTTTCCTTTTTCGTAGCAAAATTTTCACGGGTGGAACTGTCATCCTTGTCTGAGTTACTCAGCCGAAATAGAGACATCAAAATATCTGAAGCGTGAAAGTAAGCGAGAGGAGCCTTCAAAAACGCGTTCTGCTTTTATGCAAAACGAAGATCAGAAGAGCCTCGTAATGGGATAAATGCATCGATAGTTCCTGAAACCACTTAAGAACATTTGTATAAAAATTATTTTTTTAAAAAAGCTAACTCTAGAAATAGTCTGTTTCTAGCAGTCATATAAAGTCTGTACCTGGTAAAAAAAAAAAAAAAAAAAACAAAAAAAAAAAAACAACCACACACAACCAAAAAAAACCACCACCACCCTCATTGAGACAAATAAACAAAACCCAAAACAATAACAGCAAAACAAGGATTTTAAAAGCCCCTCGGTAAATGAGGAGCAATTGAGCAATTTTTCAAATAAAGGTGATTCCACTCTTGTTGCTGGGGGGAAAGAAGTGCATAAAATTTGGGGCCTGCGGCTTGTTCATGTTGTTGGTCCCTAAAACCCCACGTATTTTCCTGGACTCCCACTCTAAGACGCCGCTTTTTATAGAAGTGGTTGCATGAATCTACCGCCCAAATCGATGAGAAATAAAAGCACATGTTTAGGTGGTCTATAAGAGTACAGGAAATTAGGCAATTTTCAGGAGCTGTAAAAGTAATAACAACAACAACAATAATAATAATAACTGATGTCTTTTTCACTACGGGATTTGTTTTGCAACGATTTTAAATTCCTGACCGTGAGTGCGGCCGGATGGTGAAGTTCACCCTCTCTTTCTTCAGTGCACCATCGAAATCTTTTAATCGGAGCTTTTTCAGAAACGCTAGGTTTTATTTTATTTTTTCGGCGACCTCGGGGGCTGTAGGCCTGCCCCGGGGAGGATGTGGGAACCGCCGAGCGTCCGTGCCTGTCTCGAGGCAGACGGATCCCAAGGAATATAAAAACTGAAATTATCAAAGTTGATGCCGTATGATGGGCAATGATCCCGGCTCTGTACCACTCTGATCCTAACCTGCTCGGGGGTGGGGATGGAAGTGTTATTATTTACAGTTATTCTTCAGCTTTGGTTTATTTTAAAGGAAAAAAAACTCAAGGGAGGCGTGGGTAATTTCTTTTACGTGCACTATTTGTTTATGAGCACGCTGGTCTCGGGGATGAGGTTGTTTAAACAATCCGATGTGGATTTGCCTGCTCGCTTGAATGTGTCCAAAATTCTTCTCACTTTACTCATAATTATTCTCCTGGTTTCATGGTATTAGCTCCTTTGGCCTCGGCCGTAGGAAATGGGCGCCTTAGCGTGGGAATACCTTGTGATCCCAACAGAGCAGATGGACAAAGGATGGGCGGACGAACAGCCGCGCCAGGACACGGGGAGAGTTTTCATTTGGGATTTTTTTAATTGTTTTTGGGGCCCCGTCGGGCTCTGTCGGGGCTCCCCGGAGGGCAGGTGTGCACACGGACACGGCTGCCCCGACATTCTGGGGAGGAATTCGGGGATCCGCGGGAGGGATGGAGGCGCCCAGCCCCCGGGGCCGGCGGCATTTCAGTGGGCTCCGGTCCCCGCTGCTGCCCCCGGGAGGGGAGCGCGGCTCCCGGGCACAGCCCCCGCTCTCGTTGGCGGTGCACACACCGAGATGATGTCTGAAAAAATGACAGCCCGCGAACAGCAGGGAGCACCCGGGCAGCGAACGGGGGCTCAGCCCGTCAGTGCTTCCCCGAGCGAGTGGCGGAATTTTAAATTGAAGAAACGTGGAGAAACCAGAGCAAATCCGCGCCGAACTGCTCCGTACGAGTCTCAGTAACCATATGGAACAGGTTATGTGGGCAGGCAGTGAAGTACAGAGCATAAATTAATTCGTTGTTGTCGCATGCAGGGGTGAGTAGTACAGAGAAACGGCAGCAGGACTCAAATAGCGCTGACAGGAGCAGCAGGGCGGCCTCGTGCTCTCCGCAGTTCCCTGAACGCCTCCGCCTACCCCTGCCTCGATATTTAATTCAAGTTACAGGGCCGGGGTCCCGGTGGGCCGGGGGTCCCTGCAGCCGCAGCTGCCGGAGGATGCGGAGCCCCCGGAGCTGTTCGCTGGCTCTGCGGGGGCCGTGGCTGCGAGGGCCCCACGCGTGTGGCCGGACGGGACCCACGGGAAACGCTGGAGCCCGCACGGCTCGGGGAAAGCTGCCGGACACTGCCCCGACGGCAGCCGGGCGCTGGGTCTCGTCCCCCGCGGGCTTAGCTCACAGACGGCACCGCAGGTGACTCCCGTGGCCGTCCCCTCTCGCTTGGGGCTTCCGAAACGGAGCCCGACCGGATCCCGCGGCTGCTCCGCTCTCCCCTGCGCATCCCCTGCAGCAGCCGGGAAAAGCAGCAGAACCCCCTTTTTTGGGTCCAAAATCGTAAAGAAGGAGGCTGAGCTTCCCTTGCCGAGGGGATGAGCCCCGCTCCCGGGCCGAGCCCGTGGGTGCCTCCTGCGAACACCGCCCGGGCGCGGTCACGGGTGGGCAGCTCCGGCCCTGGATAGGATCCGAGCGCAGCCAGGGCCACTCCACGCCGTGGGGCCCCCGGCCGGGCTGCCGGGGCTTCTCCGAAACGATCCCCCGTAATCCACAGCGCCAGCATTTTCGGGAGGGGTTTGGGCGTTCGGGCTCCCGCACACGAATCTGGCTCGAAGCGCGTCAGCAACGAGCAGGGGCGGCCCGTGGGTCTCTGCTTGTGGTGCGTGACACAGGCTAGCGGCAACAGAATGAATCACGTTGTACCGAGCAAAATGTTCCTGTAAATGATCTAAAAGTCCAGGGAAAAGTTCTACTTCGTGCTGGGTTTTGTTCCCTGACCAGCTCCTTTTAGATGTTTACACCGCTTTGGTCGAGTTGAGGGCACCGGGCCTGGACCCCTCCACGGGGAGCCCCGGCCCTCAGCGCGGCCCCGCTGCCCCCGGGCTGCCCGAACTGCCCCGCCCCGAGGGCTCCGAGCGGCCCGTGCCGAGAGGCTGCGGCCCCCGAGGGTCCGTGCCGGCTCCGTGTCCTCCTCCATCAGCCTAGGCTCCCCAGAGCCGCGCTTATCCCGTCGGGGAAGGGGATGGGGAGGGCGGTGAGGACTGGGACGGGAGTGGGAAGGGGACGGAAGGATGGTGTGGGGACAGGAACGGCGATGAATATGGCGACGGGGATGGGGCTGGAGACGGGGACAGGGATGATCATAAGGATTAGGCCGGGGCTGCGCTTCGAAAGGGCCAGCGGTTGTTTGGGTGTCTGCTCCCCCGCAGCGAGCAGAACGGCTAATTTGCTTTATATGGCGGGGGATCAAATGCTGGGCTGTAACCCCCGCTCCAGGTACTCGCCCGCCCCGGCCCCTTCCTTCCTCCGCAGCCCCTCCCGCGCCCTCCCCCGCCGCGCTGACGGCCCCGCCGGGCCGGGCCGTGTATAATAGGCGGCTGCCGCGGGCCCGGGGCGGAGAGAC